>VZQC01011776.1:403527-449153 GCA_009823505.1 Rhizomys pruinosus | reverse complement strand
GTTTCAGAGAGCCACAGAGGCCAGGCAGAGTGCAGCAGGGGCATCCATGAATAAAGAAGGCCCTGATAGGCCATTGCATGAAGCTGTGAATGTGAAGCCTGGTTGGCAGTGGAGACCCCAAGAAGACATTCGAGATGCCAGACCTGTGAGATATTTGTCAAGGAGAGCTGCATACAGGGAGTGGTACTGGCCTAAGAAAGAGATGTATGTTGCAAGCAAAGCTGGAAGAGCTGAGCCATCTAAGCCCTTTGGAAGTCAAGTCCCAGAAGTCGCACATGGAGCTACTGGACTTGGTGTTTGCCCTGCTGGTTTTCGGTCTTGTTTTGGTCCAGTATTTCCTCACTGTGCCTCTATTCCTCCCTTTTGGAATGGGAATGTGTATTCAGTTCCACTGTATGTTGGGAGTATGTAATTTGCCTTTTGATTTTATAGGAGCTTACAGTTAAGAGATTGGCCTGTGTCTCAGAAGAGATTTTGGATGATAGACTTTTGAATAGAATTGAGACTGGTAAAGACTATGGGGACTTTTAAGGTTGGACTAAATGCATTTTGTGTTTTATATGGTCAGGAGCCTATGGGGGCCAGGGAGTGGAATGTGGTGGTTTGAATGAGTGTCCCCCATAGGCTTTAAGTATTCAGACATTTGTCTCCAGTTGGTGGCACTGTTCTTGGAGGCCTTAGAAGGTGTGGCCGTGCTGGAGGAAGTATGTTATTGGGGGCAGGCTTAGTGATTTAACAAGCCTTGTGGTCTCCAACCTCTCCCTCTCTCTTGACTTACTGTGCTCATTTCAAGATGTGAACCTTGGCTTGCTGCTCTAGCCCCGGCTACCATGCCTCCCACCACAATGGGCTCTGATTCCCTGGAACCGTCAATCGTAAGCTCAAACAAACTCTTCCTTTTATGAGTTCCCTTGCTCATGGTGGTTTTATCACAGCAACAGAAAAGTGACTAATACAATGGTCAAGTATGATTTTAACTTTGAAGGTGAGAGGTATGACTATGAAGACTTTAAGAGCAGAACTGAGACCTGTGGATGGGAAGGGGAAGGATGGAGCCTTTGATACCTCTTGCTAGTGTTTATCCTGAGAAGTCAGTGCCTAGCCACATATGTGTGGGTTTCAAGCAGTGTTTGCATAGGAGATGCTGTGTGCTTAAGAACAGAGAGAATTCTCCACTTTAGGGCAAGATGACCGAAGTGTCTGTGCATTGCTTTGATACTGGGCATGATATGTGGTATCTAAAGCCTCTGGGAATGAATCCAGCTCAGACTCTAAGACTCATCAGAGAAGATGTGCTGACTGCTCTGTTGTTTATCTGGATCTTGTCTCTGGCTCAGAGCCAAGTACAAACAAAAAATTGGATGTGTCCACAGAATAGAAAGAAGCATCCTTGAAAACATCCATCAACTGAATCCACATCTCAGTCAAGAGACACTCAAAGAACATCCAGACCTGAGCAGAGGAAAGGCATCTTTTTTTTTTAAGTTGAAGTTGATCAGAAAGGGGTCCATGCGTTATTGTTTTTGTTTTTATTTTTGTCTGTGTATGAATGCACTGCCTGCATGTAGGTTTGTGCACCCATGTCATGCAACGCCTCGGAGGTCAGAAGAGGATCTTGGATTCCCCTGGAACTGGAGTTCTCCTGGAATTGAAGTTACAGACAGTTCTTAGCCACCATGTGGGTGTTGGGGATCGAACCTGGGTCCTCTGCAAGAGCAGTCGGTGCTCTTAACTGCTAGGCTATCTCTCCAGCCCAGAAAGGCATCTTTTTGTTATTCTCTTTGGTACTGAGATAGGGAAGTATCGTTTGTTCTACTGTCTCTTATAGGAAAAGGTGCCCGATGCTACAGCCCCTTCAATGACATAAAAACCAAAAGGGGACTGAGGAGATAGTTTAGTTGGTAAAGGATCTACCTCAAAGGCATGGGGACTTGAGTTCAACCCCCAGAACCCATATTAAAAAAGTAATTAAGGGGCTGGAGAGATGGTCTAGCGGTTAAGAGTGCTGACCGCTCTTGCAGAGGACCCGGGTTTGATCCCCAGCACCCACATGGTGGCCGAGAACCATCTGAAACTCCAGTTCCAGGAGAACTCCAGTTCCAGGGGAATCTGACACCCTCTTCTGACCTCCGCGGCATTGCATGACATGGGTGCACAAACTTGCATGCAGACAGTACATTCATACACATACAGAAATAAATAAAATTAATAAAAAAAGATGTTTTTAAAGTAATTAAAGAGCTGGAGAGTTGGCTCAGTAGTTAACAGTGCTGGCTATTCTTGCAGAGGATCTAGGTTCAAATCCCAGCACCCACATGGTTAGCTAAGAGCTAGCAACCATCTGTAACTCCATTTCCAGGGGATTCAACATCCTCTTCTGACCTCCGTGGGTGTTGGGTAACACAGGTGCACTTCCATACAGGCAGGCAATACACCCATAGACAAAACAAATACTAAAAATTTTTTCAAAAAAGTATTTTAAGTTGAACATTATGAAATTCTTGAAGAATAAAATATTTTTTAGAAATGGTTGTGCATGGTAGCACAGGCTTGTCACCCCAGCACTCAGAAGCCCAACAGGCAGATCAACGGGGCCAGTTGCTTGAGTTCCAATGAGAGGCCCTGTCTCAGAAGAGAAGGTCATGGCCTCTGAGAAATAACACCCAAGGTCGTGTATGTTTTGATCTCCACATGTACACATGTGCATGCACATGCAGAAGGTGTTTTGTGAGTCAGGGGATTTTCCTGATGGCCCCAACACAGCTGGAGGTGGGGAATTGCAAAAGCAAGTCCAAGGCTTATGATCAAACTGTTTCCTGTTGGAAGAACAATGAGTTAATGGAATGTTCTCAGGTGAAAAAACACAAATCTTACACACACACACACATACACACACACGGGCACAACAGATCACATAGATCGAGAAAGCATACAGGTGTTTCATAACTTGCCATGATCTTGAACTTCTATACAGAAAGAGCAAAATTGATCTACAGGGTGAACTGTTTATAGAGGGAGTTTAATGAGCTAGATATCTGCTTACTACAAATTCTATTTCCTTACATTAGTTCTTATAATTAATCATTTTCATCATGGTAACTAGACTCGCTACAGAAATGAGGCTTTGCCATTTAAAAGTACTGTGAGTTTATAGAAAAATCATTACTGAATAATAATATAAACTTTCTCCCGTGACTTAGGTGGCCACAGATCTGTGAGAGGCCCCAAAGCTATACCTTCCTACCTCCATCAACTGAGAGATGCATTACATTTCAGAGGGGCCCAAACAGCCTTATTCTGGTTAGTTAAGCACAGCCAGAACTCAACAGAAAACGCATGTGAGAAATTAAAATTAGCTCAGTTTAGTGGCCAGGGTGCCAGGGTTTGAATCTCAGTACTGCCTTCACTCATTGTCAGGAGACCTTCAACAGGTTTCTTCAACTCTCAGTTCTCCATTTCAGCACCATCATCCATTATAAGCACTCCCATCTATGAGTTGTTTAATGTTCTGTGCATTTATTTGACACAAAGCAATGAAGTATTTTTTTTATAAAGGAAGAATGTGTTTATTTCTTCTTCATCTACTCAAAATAGATATTACCCACAGTGGTATTACCAAGAAGGGGCACTTCAAAGCATTGGATTGTGAAATCACCCACACTGTTATGTCCACTGTCTAGGAACATACAACGCACAGTCAGATTGGGTGGCACCACCTAAGACCAGAGGTCCAGATAAAAGGCACTGCTTTCGGGGAGGGCAAGCCCAGAACTTCACTTTGCAGCGTGCTTCTTGTATATCTCCAGGAACTCCTTCACGTCCTCTGGGGACCCCATGATGATTGGCGCCCTCTGGTGGATCCCGGTGGGAACGATGTCTAGCACAGCTTCCTTCCCTGTGGAGGCCAGTCCTCCAGCTTTCTCCATGATGAAGGCCATAGGATTACATTCATACAGCAGCCTCAGCTGGAAAACAAGAGAGACAGGGTCCTCATGCCAGAAGGTGTTAGAGAGAGAGAAAACTAGAAAACTAGTTCTGTTGCAAAGCACTTCAGAACAGGTGGGAGTTTCCATGGTAACCGACAATCACTCTAAACTTCCAGCATGCCCCAGGTTGTATCTGAGACAAAACAATTAGCTCTTTGCTTGAATAAAGCCATTCATGAAGTGCGAGCTAGCCACCTGATACAAATGTGAGGCAGACCACCTGGAATCGGGACAGAATGACATTTTGGCAGTACTGACGGCTCCCCAGTGTTTATAGCACATTGACTGGACTTAATGAGTGATTCCGTGTGTGTTTTGGATGGAGCCTTGCCTATTCTAAAAGCATTTTTAAAAATCCACAGTCCTGTCTGGCTGCAGACATCTGGAAGGCAGACTGGCCCCCTCCACACAGTGTAATATTGTCTGCGGCCCTGTGCATTCCTCTTGCAAGACTCCTAATGCTCCAGCTTCGGATTTTGTGTCATATGTCTTGGCATTTACTTTTGAAAATTAACTTTTTTATCAAGTACGTTTTAATACAGTCTGCCTACAGAGCAGACAGCCTTGTGCTAATGTTTCCTGATTCTATTTCCACCTGAGGATCAGGGCCAGACTTAAAAACAAAAAACAAAACAAAACAAAACACAACTGGGAGCCAGGGGAGCCTTCCACATTTCTGTTAAAGAACTATTTTTTGAGTCATTTTGAGGAAAAAGTGCCCTAAAGCAAGCTGATAGTACGCAATGGGATGGCAATACAAAGACAAATGTTTCCAGTTAAAAGAATATCATCAGTGAGCTGGCCACATTGGTGTGCCATAAAGATCCGAAGAGACCTAAAAGTTATCAGTTCCTGACATCTTAAGATGGTCGCTGCCCCTGTTTCTTTTTTCACATAAAAAAAGGGGCTGAGAATGTAACCCAGTTAGCAGAGAGCTTATCTACAGGGCACAAAGCTCTCCATTTGATCCTCAGCTCTGCATAAAACTGGGTTTGGTGGTACATACCCGATATTATAGCATTGTGATTTAGAGGCAAGTGGATCCGGGAGTTCAGGGTGACCCTTGACTACATAGAGTTCAAAAGCATTCTGGGCTACAGGAGATTCTCTCACAGAACAATAGATCAATTAAAGAGGTGGGGCAGGAGACATAATTACTGGGAAGGATGCATTTTGTCACCTTGTATATAGAAGAAGAGGTGTTCCCTAGCCAGCATTAGAAAGCACGCCTGCCCTGTGGCTTGCTGGGAACCCAAACAGAATCTGGCCAATCCAGTCAGTATGAAATTGCCTGAAAACCCTGGATGTTTCTCCTTTCTCTTCCCTGCTCTCAGATGGCGTCGCTTTCCAAGGAGCAAATGTCAGGCTCATTAGTTATTTCTATTTTATGCCTTTTGAAGGCAATCAAAGCAGACCTCTCTCTGCAGTGCATATTTGATTTGCTATCTTGGTAATGAGATGGGACTAGTTCACTTCCCTCTATAAATGGAACTCATTCTGTCCAAGCCAAGTCCCACACTGGCTGAAAGCTCTAAGCACTTTTAGTTCCCTGCTGACCATTAACTCCATTAATTCTCTTTCGCTTTGGCATTGGAATGCTCTCAAGGGGACATTTTCACATTTATTTGATACCATCTGACTTTGCCTTGAACCTGGAGACTGTGCCACGGGCATCTTAGCAACCACCAGGAGACCACAGCAGCATCACAGCCTTCCTTCTTCCTAATGAAGTCAAATCCCCCAGGCTGGAAGCAAAAAGTACTGTTTTTCACTGACTTCTTTGGTATGCATGTACCTTTCCATTGGGGTTTTTCTTGTTGGCAGGGTATAAAAAGATCCCTCCATACACCAGAGTGCGGTGAACATCAGCCACCATGGACCCCACATATCGAGCACCGTAGGGAGCAGAACCATCCTACAAGGTTAAGAGCAGCAATAATTAGGACTACAGAAAATCGAGGAGGCACTCTGTGTCCCCAGTGTTTATTTGGTTCCACAGTCATTGATCAAGTCCCTTACAGAATACACATTTGGAGTCAAGCTAAGTAAACCATGATGGAAATTCCATTCCCAAGAAGAAAATAAAGTAACGGAGGTACAGTCTCCTCACCCTTTCCCAGAAGGTCAGAATCAAACATCCCAGAGATGGGGTGTTTGATTCTGGCCACGAGGTTGGAGCAGGCAATACAAAAATTCTGTCTCAAAGGTTGACAAGGATTTTGCCAAACTAAGTAAAGAACTGGGTGAGTACATCGGTGTATGTTTCCTGAGACAGGAACTGGTTCAAGTAAGAGCTTAACAAAATAGAGAGGTAAATGCTGTCACCTCTGGTAGGCTGACATACATGGGATTGGGAATGAAAAAGGAGAGAACTAGGGAGACAAGATCTTCCACTTGAATACAGAACTTGCTGACTTGGCTAGTCTAGTTAGCCAGCCTGCTCAAGGGATCCCATCTTTGCCTCCTGTATGCTGGGATTATAGACAGGCCACCTGTACTGTGGATCTGAGGACCCAAAGTCCACTCCTCAAGCTTGAGGAGCAGGTGTTTTGCTGGCTGAGCCATCTCCCCAGACCAACACTTTCCATCTTTCTAGAACTTACGGAAACCCCTCACGAGCCTGAAGGAACAGACAGCATATGGCAGGTATTTGGGTGGGAGAACCACCTTCTGTACTTCTGGGGGCCATGAAGTAGTTTGTGGTTGACTTTATTATCCTGATTTTGTTATGCCTGGGGATAAAGACTAAAATAACACCCAGTTTTGACATCTCTGAGAAAACATGCCAGTCCCAGGACCTAAGTTCAGTGACGTCCCCCTCTTCCTCCTTTGGCCTCCGGGGTAAATCATATAGTAAGTAGATTTCCTCATAACTCAAGAATCCCAGGTGAGGTCAGGGCCCTTCTTAATGCCAAGTATCCCTTTTCCTCTCAAGGACATTCCTTCTCCCACACCTGGCCACCGCCAGTCCCATACCTGGCCACTCGCTTACCAGGGGGATCTTCTTGTTCTGGACATACTCAGCGACAGCAGAGTCAAAGTCCTTGGCGTAGCCCTCATTAAGGCTGTAGATGTTACCTTTACTCTTGATCCTTACATTTCTGTCCACCAGAATGAACTCTCCGATGGCCTTTAGAATAAGGAAGAAAAGTAGACAGATGACCAGCCATCTCTCCCAAGTATGAGCAAGGCGCACAGTGGGTTGCACCAAATTGGACTATGCTTCGGGCCACACCCCAACCCAGGGCACCTTGACTGCTGCCAAATGTCCCATTGGTGAAAATGAATGTAAAGGAAATGGGAGTGGAGGGAGCCGGAAGATGTTAAGTCATCGGGTGACGCAAGGACTGTGACAGCCAACAAGAAAGAAACCGCGCTGTGCCACACATAATAGCACATGTCTGCGGCCCCAACACTAGGGAGGAGGAAGCATGAGGATTATGAGTTCAAGGGCAGCCTGGGCTACATCACGAGACCTTGTCCTCATCGTGAATGGACAAGGGAGCTTATGAGGCCTTCAACCCTCCCTGAGAGACTACTGTCAGTTAATAGTTGCTGAGGAGAAGGTGTCACTTTCTTCAGTGCCATTGACAAATCGTGTAAATACTCCTCTGCCCCTCCTCATCCAAGCAGCCCTAATTAAACTCAGTGGGTCACAAAAAAAAAGTCATGAAGTAGCAAGTTTTGTTGGGGAGAAGGATTTCAAAGGGAGAGAGGAGGTAAATGACAAGAGAGGACATGGGGAATGAGATGACCAAAGTTCACTACACACATGTATGAAACTCTCAAAGAATAAGGCAGAGGCAGGTGGATCTTTGTGAGTTCAAGGCCAGCCTGGTCTACAGAGTGAGTTCCAGGACAGCTGGGGCTACAGGGAGACCCTGTCTCGAAAAGACAAAAAAAAAAAAAAAAAAAAAAAAAGGAAAACCCATTCCAACATAGGAGCAGAAGAAGCACGTGAAATAACAAATCTGAGAGAAGTCTAACCCCCAATAAATAAGTAAATAAATAGATAAATAAATAAATAAATAATCTAAGTGAGAATCAGACTCATTCCTGAAGATGTTAGAGTGCGTTGAATCTCGGAAGGGAAGGGGGCAGGGAAGAGAGAGGGCAGCAGCACAGTTGTAGAAGATATCATTGAGTCTTCTTATTTACTTTGTGCTTTTTGTTTCCATTTCCAAAAATCTGAAATATAATTTTTTTTAATTTTATTTATTTATTATGTGTATGAATGTACTGTCTGCATGTAGGTTTGTGCACCCATGTCGTGCAATGCCACAGACGTCAGAAGAGGGTGTCAGATTCCCCTGGAACTAGAGTCAAAGACGGTTCTCAGCCACCATGTGGGTGCTGGGGATCAAACCCAGGTCCTCTGCAAGAGTAGTCAGTGCTCCTAACCACTAGTCCATGTCTCCAGTCCCAAGACATAAATTTCAAGAAATATTTTTGTATAGTCAGGAAAATAAAACAACTATCTCCTCCTAAGTCATCTAGAAAGGAAGCTGTCTCCCACAGGCAGGAGGGACTAATTGCAGGGCTCAGGAAGCCACACACTCCCCAGGCACCCATCCTGGTTCCAAGCCTGAGTGGCCAGCCGGTGAGTGGGGGGAGACCCCACATACAGACACAGAGACATAAAAGCTTATTGAAAGCTAAACCCTGCTAGAAGCCCAAGTATGGGTATTGCGGTGGTTTTAGCAGAAGCCATCAGCCTGTCTTTGCAGGAAGACCAAAGGAAGAACAAGCACTTAACATCTCCCTGGGGTAACCTTGACCCTCCACCCCAGGAAATAGAGAGCAAGGAGGTAGGTTCAAATGAAATCCAGGCCTGGCAGCCAGCAGGGGAACATCACAGCTACTGCACTGTTCTTGCAGACACTGAGATCTAGGAAGGAAAGGCGTCCCAGTAAATGGAAATTTGCCCCCGTGGACACACATCTAGTCTGAATCAAGACAGTGAATACTTTTTTCTATACATGCACCAATTTAAAAGCAACAGAGAGAATAAGTAAAGAGTCTTGGGTGGCAGCTGACTATGTCTGGACAGGTGACACCAACAGCAAACACCACTGGCTTCAGAAGCCATGTCCTAGTTTTAGATTAAACTTTGCTCTTGTCTGGCCCCTATTTCCCCTGAGTATGGCCTCAAGCAGAGATTTAGCTTGTACTGTTCTGTCCTTGTTTGTTTATTGTCTATGTGGCTAGGGAGTTGAAAGTCCAGTTCTGTTAAGAGTCCAGGGACCAAAGGTAGCCATGTTCTGATTTACAGCAGAGGGCCACGTACAATTCCCAGAGGACTCTCAGGACCACAGAGGACTCCAGGCTGTACTTGTACCTTATGTTCAGTTTGTTGATACAAACAAAGGGTGAGGGAAGGCCAGAGAAATGGCTCAGAAGTTAAAAGTGCTTGCTGCTTTTCCAGAGGACTCAAGTTCAGTTTCCAACAACTACACCAGGTAGCTCAGAACCACCTTTAACTCCAGCTCCAGAGGATCCAAGGTGCGTGTGTACACACACACACACACACACACACACACACACAAATAGAAATAAATCTTTAAAGAAGAAAACACTATATAAAGCACTTTCTAATATGTCATGAAGATGCATCTGAAGTTTAAAGGGCTTATAAATCCAGGCTTTAAGGACCCGAAGAATGAGGAATCTGTAACACATCAAAGATGACTGTTTGGAGTCTGTGTTTGGAGTCTGTATTTCTATGATACGCTCACTGCATTAATTTTCAAAGAGTTCTTTCCCTAATTTCTCTGCTCTGTTGAAACTGTCATCTCAAGGAATAAATACACCCATGGGCACATGGAAGAAACTATCCAGAAATTAAAACCACTAACAGCTATTTTCCATGGAACCATGACTCCTCTCTGTGACGTCACTCTTCTTGATAGGTCAAAGAAATGCTTTGTTCCTTTCACTATTCTCTTTTCCTTTGAATCCATAAGAGTCTAATGAACACTGCAAGGGTTAGCTGAAGGACTGTGCACAGAACACCACCAAATAAACTACAAAAACAATGGTTGACTGGGATGCCATCAGCCTCGGGAATACAACTTTGTGACAAGGTAGAAAAGCTAAGATAGATGGAAAAGTAGGAAGTTAAGTGTCCACATGGATCATGTGCCCCCTAACTAGGCTAGTTAAAACTGTTTTACACATCTGAAAATACTACTCTTTTTAAAATTTTTTAATTTATTATTTTTTATGTGTACGAATGTACTGACTGCATGTAGGTTGGTGCACCCGTGTTGTGCAATGCTGCGGAGGTCAGAAGAGGGTGTCAGATTCCCCTGGAACTGAAGTCAAAGACGGTTCTTAGCCACCATGTGGGTGCTGGGAATCGAACCCAGGTCCTCTGCAAGAGCATTTGGTGCCCTTATCCACTGAGCCATCTCTCCAGCCCAAAAATACTATTCCTTAATCCAGTGTTTGGCATCCTATTACACAGTAGGGTGACTATAATGTAACAAATATTTTTTTAAGTTATATTTGTAATAATGGGCTTCCATTTAAAAACTTAAAACTGGGGCTGGAGAGATGGCTCAACAGTTAAGAGCACTGGCTGCTCTTGCAGAAGACCCAGGTTTGATTCCCAGCACCCACATGGCAGCTAACAACCATCCATAATTCAGTTCCAGGGAATCTGATGCCCTCTTCTGACCTCCACGGGCATTGCACGACACAGGTGCACTTACATACATGTGGAGAATGCACTCATACATATAAAATAAAAACTTAAAATCATCACTGGCCCTCTCTGGTTCGCCCTGTCTCTTCCTGGCCCCTGACCTTTCCAGCACACTCCCCCTGGTCCTGGGCTCTCCTGGGGCATGAGGAGTTCTAAGTCATTAGAGCAATGAAGAATTGGTTTCAGAGCAAAGACTTCCTCTGTGTTCAGAACAGTCACCATCATTTCTCGAGTTTATAGTCTTCCCGTGCTCTCCCATCTCTGTCCTTCTACGAAGCTCTGCATATTTCTGTACACACACACTCACACTCACACACACACACACTCACACACATACACACGCGCACACACACACATGCACACATACACACATGCACATGCACACACACACACACACACACACACACACACAGCATATACCAGCTCAAAGTCACCAGCCAAGGACCCGACCTAAGAGATCTCTCACCGGGTCCAGCATGAAGCAGTTGACACTCTCCATGGCGAGAACCAACATGGTAGCACTGCCATAAAGGGCGTAGCCAGCTGCCACCAGGCTCCGGCCTGCCTGCAGAGCGTCCTTCTCAGAAGGCTCATCAGTGGTTTGCTAAAGCAAGAGAGAAAACAGAACAGGTTTCTGCTTTGTTTGGGATCCTTTTTTCCAGTTCAGCCATCAGCAGGATGCATGGCAAGGTAGTCTAACAAAAGAGAACAGAATCCCAGAGGACCCTCTGTCCACCCAGCGGCAGCATCCTGATTACATTACCACAGCAGCCTTCCCACAAGACTCCCAGCTTCCCGCCTCTCAACCCTTTTTTCCAGTCAGGGTCCTGCTCATATCATCCTAATTTGATATTCCCCCGTGTCTCCATTATCACTTCCACAAAGCAGCGCGCCTTCTTGTCAGCTCCATGAATGTAACGTGATTATGGGCATCAATGTCTTTCACCTGCCTGCTCCTTCCTTATTTAATCAAATTAACAGGGCAGGAGGACAGCAGGTCTGATGGGGAAATCAATTTTGTGAGCTCTTGTCACTCACTGGGCAGTGTGGTCAGTTACTGCCGCATCAAAGAAATTCTCAGAAATGAGGGAATTTACAACATCTCTCTGGAGTCATTACAGGGTAGGGCAGATGCTGTCTGACTTTTTTTTCCACTATGACCCATAGTAAGAGACACATTTTAAAGCTGACCTCATAGAACTTGAGAGGGAAGGAGTGGGGGTGGTGAGGGAAGGAGATCGTGGAACAGGCTGAGAAGTATAACGAGCTCCAGCTGAACGGGAGAAAAAGTTCTGGGGTCCTACACAGCAAGGCGAGTATAAAAAATGATAATGTACCATATAATTCAAAAAAGTCATATTGTGAATCTTGTCAGCATAAAGAAACAATAAATTTGTTTGATGAAAAAGATATGCTTACCCCTGATTGTAATATGGCACACATCTATGTGCAATTAAAGAATCGTATGATACCTATAAACACACACAATCATCATGTGTCAGCTTAAAATCAGAACTTCAAAGGAGGGGCCAGGGAGCTGGCTCGGTCAGTAGGTGCGGCCACATCAGCATGGGGAGCTGAGTTTGAGTCCCCAAGAACCTGTGTAAAAGCCAGGTGTGGAGACCTGCATATGTAAGGGCAGCCATCGGGAGATGAAGGTAAGAGGACGTCGGCCTCACGGAGGGAGATTGAGGCCACCCTGGCATACATGAGACAGTGTTTCAAAAAAAAAAGGAAGGAAGGAAGGAAAATAATTTGAGCCATTTTTCCAAAAGGCAGACTTTTACCCTCTAACCACTTTGAGGAAAAGTAATCTGTATTTGTCGATAAGCACTGCCTGTCAGGGAGTCTTTTCAAGAATTACCTTCTTCCCTTGGACATCATTCCAAGTCACTCCATAAGGAGCCCAGGGGAAGACGTGGATTTGGGAGACTTGAGGTGGTGGGAGAAAAAAGTCAGGCAGAAATGAGAAGGGGCAGGGCACGCCCACTGCCAAGGCCTTTGCCTCATAGGGGCAAATAAATGTTCCCTTTAAAGTTCTTCTTTAAAATATTTTTTTACGGATGCCTCTGTGTTCAGTAAGGAAAGAAAGAACTAGAGCGAGATGAATAACCTCATCGGAAAGGTTCTGTTTTGTGTTTGGGGGCTTTTTTTCTGTATCATGTGAAAAGATTTTTAAAAACGTTCAGCTCAAATAAGAAAACAGTGAGGTATGCGAGCAGGAAAACTATTCCCAAGCGCCCAGGAGGACCTCGCTATCTGGCACCTGATGAGCAGCTCCAGGGAGGTTTTGACTCCGTGATGGTTGCTCGGGCCCTCTGCCCCTTCAATGAGTGTTGGTGAAGCTGGGCGAGCCCTGGGCATGGCCACCTAGAACACGACCACATTCACTCCAGTGTCCATTTAGAACCTCTCTCCAGATAGCATGCTCTCCACTGAACATGGGTACTAGAAGCTGAATTCTAGCCAAGAACTATCTCTGCAGAGAGCAAGCCAGGCTCTGTGGCCTCATCACACAGACGTGCGTCACACACAGACGTGGTTGACAAGACTGTGTCCAGTTGTTCTAGGATTCAGTCCAAATTGCTCTTGCAGGTTGGGGATTTTGTCACTGTATCTTCCCTGTCGTATTTTTAAGGTTAATTTTCTATTGTTAAGGACTCACCTAATAAGAGTGACATCGCCTTTCTTTCCACCCACAGTTCACTACTGTCTTCTAGCAACTCTGACTCATTCATTCTTGCACAGTGGATGCAGAGAAATCAGAACTTGATATGAATATATCCAAGACACACAGTTTCATGTTCTGCCTTCCTTTTCTTTTTGATCAAAACCAGGTGCTCCATATCCACACTTTACCTTTCTGTAGATGCCAAAGATGGTTCCAATGGACACAAGGCAGTCGATGTTGGAGGAGCCATCAAGGGGGTCAAAACAGACCACATATTTCCCCTGAGAAAAGAAAACAAAATGCAAGCAATATAAAGTGTGCACTGACAGACTCAGGAGTAAAAAAATAAATGGGACTCTAAAGGAAGTCACAAAATGTGGGTCTTATTTATATTCTACCAGAGAACATATGAGTAGGTAGGTAGGTAGATAGAAAAGAACATCAGGCAGAAAAAAAGAATCATTTAGAATAGGAAGTACAGAAGGTGATGGAATACAGATAATTAAATCATAATTTCCTACATCATTGCAATAACTGAATCATAATTTTGGTTTGAGAGTGTCCTGGTAGCCAAAGAAAAAGAGAAATAAAGTTATTTATTTCTCTTTGTAAGGGAAAGAGATAATTCCTTAGGGGGAGGGCTTTCCTAGCACTTAGATCTGTAAGAAACTTGTCACTCGGGTTTGGTAAGGTGCTCCATCAGGTTATAGTACACAGACTTCTCAACAATGTCCCCATTATAGGTCCCAAATGAAATACGCCTCTGTTGTGGTGAAAGCAAAGTTTCATTCTTTGAGTGGAAGTGTCTGTGGAATGCTTGAGCTGCCTAGATCTGGATCTCCGTTAAGCGTGTCTGTTGCAAACTATGTCAGTGTTGCCATGTTGATAATGTGTATCACAGTGATAGTGTAGATCATGTTGATAGTATGGATCATGTCAATAGTGTGGATCATGTGAGTAGAATCCAGCCATATTGATAATGTACTAGCATGTTCATAGTGTGCACCATGTTCATAGTATCCCACCATGTGGATAGTGTGCACCATGTTGACAGTGTATTGTCATGTTGATAGTGTGCACCATGTTGACAGTGTATTATCATGTTGACAGTGTGCACCATGTTGACAGTGTATTGACATGTTGATAGTGTGCCATCTACAGTTTCAACATTTACACCACTGAGTTTAGTAAGTACAGCAAATCAGATTGTTTTTTCATGACAAAACACTGTTGTGAGCTAGTTCCAACACATCGCTGAGAATTCTCCATCTCTGATTTGGCCCTTTTAAATGTGGCTTTTTATGGCAAAAGATGTACATACTCTGAAGATGAGCCAGAGTATAGATGGAGGGGTTTTTGTTGCTTTTGATGTTCTGGCCCAGGTTCAGTAGACTCTCTGACTGCTTCTTACTAAATCACATAGGAGAAAGTGAAGGTTGGAAGATGAGCCTGAGGCTGCTGTGAGGGCAGGTCACAGCCAGAGGAGAGCGGCGGCTGCTGAAGGACGCTCAGCACAGCCAGGGGAGAGAGGCCTGGGACTTTGAATGCGGCACGTAGGAACACGTAGGAACCTCACAGAGCAAGCTGCTCCGGGTCACTCCTATCCTTACTGTGGCCAACACACACAGCATGCTAATTACCTTCTGATTTTCTTTCTTGTCTGCTCTGCCCTGTCCTCAGTTCATCTCAGTCAGAAAAGACAGTGATCCCATCTAACTTTACTTCTGATCACTTAAGTTGTCATCTTATAAGAGCCGGGTCAATGCTCTCATTTAACAGTCTTTCCTTCTAGTTATTTGTTGTGGAGCCCTACTGCATGGCAGGCATGGAGCTAGAGGCTGGGACACAGGGAATATCCTTAGTCTCTGCCTTCCAGAAACAGCCTAACCTCCAGTGAATCCCAGTGTATGAACCAAGCATGGAAACTGGCAATAGTGGGGTCCAGCATGGAGGTTGGAGGTTTGGCAATGCTGGGGGTGCAGCAAAAAGGATGGTTAACAAACAGATGCCTGACTTTAAAGAGCCTAGAACATGACAAGGACAACTCAGGAACAGAGACACGTCAGGGGTAGGAAGGCAGCAGGAGGGAGCTAGCATAAGCCCTAGAACTCTAGCTTGGAGAAACAAGTCATCCATCCACAAGGCCGAGAAGGAAACCCTTGGCAGCACCAGCACAGACCTACCCTCTTCTCGGGTTCTACTATGATGGCCTGTTTATCCTCTTCAGACACAAGAACGCAGGTGGAGAAGGAGGACTTCAGCATGTTTGTGACCAGGTCATTGGAGAGGACGTCCAGCTTCTTCACTTCATCTCCTGTCACATTGGTGGAGCCAGCAATGCCATAGCTAGGGGAAAAGAAAGCCACAGAAAATAAGCCACAAAAATAAGCCACAGAAACTAAACCACAAAAATAAGCTGCAGAAAATAAGCCACAAAAATAGGCCACAGAAAATAAGCCACAAAACCAGGCGTGGTGGTGCACGCCTTTAGTCCTAGCACTTGGGAGGCAGAGGCAGGCGGATCTTTGTGAGTTCAAGGCCAGCCTGGTCTACAAAGTGAGTTCCAGGACAGCTAGGGCTACAGGGAGACCCTGTCTCGAAAAGACCAAAAAAAAATAATAAGCCACAAAAAATAAGCCATAGAAAATAAGCCACAAAAAATAAGCCACTGAAAATAAGCCCACAAAAATAAGCCACAGAAAATAAGCCCCACAAAAATAAGCCACAGAAAATAAGCCACAGAAAATAAGCCACAAAAATAAACCACAGAAAATAAGCCACAAAATATAAGCCACAAAAAATAAGCCAGGGCTACCCAAACCCTATCAAGAGCAAGCACAGGGAGAGCTAGAAAAAAAGCAGACACATGTGGTTTGGGAGACACAGATCAGGAAGGGCAATGCCACCTGGAGGGGCTGACAGAGGAGAAAGCAGAACACTGCTTGGAAAGCCAGGCACCCGTCCTGAAGCCCTGTATAGCTCTGTGTCCGGTGCATGTGTCACAACTCATTTTTGTTGCAGTGTCCATCCTAAGCTTAAGACAGCTTTCCTTTTCCTAGTCACACTCCCCCCCTAGGAAATGCCCATTTCAATAATACCAATAGAATATAGATCTATTTTTATATGGTGGGTTTATTACTGTTACCTTAGTTTTTTACAGAACAAGTGGGAGATTTTTATGTTATGTGTGTTGCTCAAGAACCAATTTTAATGCCCACATATGTGAGTTAACAAAAACAAGAAAACCTGAGTTGCAGCGAGCTAACCCCAGGAATCCAGTGGCCTCATAACTGAAAAGATCCTAAAACAAAAGGAGAAATGACTGGTCAGTCTCACACTTGATTTTTACAGAGGAGGAAGCTTAGATTCCAACACCTATGGACTTCAAAGCACGTAGGCAGGCTGAGGGGCCTGTAGTGAGATACTACCTCTAACTCCCAGCTTGGACTGCTCCCGTGGTACTCACTCCTCTGGGAGGAGTCCTACCTCCTGGAAGAGCCAAGGAGCCCAGAGTCCATACTTTCTTTTTAAGATACTTACCTGCAAATATTTTTAAGATACCTAACCGAAAAATCCCCAGAATCTGAGAACCTCATCCAAAAGGCAAGCTGACTTGTTCCACTGCAGAACATGTGGGTGGTTACTGATCCAGGTTTGACAGACACAGGAAGAAGGCACAGGGCAAAGAGAAAGGGGAACACAGGGGAAGAAGAAGGAAGCAGAAGGTGCAGCCACACAGCCAGAAGTGGGTTAGGGTACAAGAGCACCCTGGGAAATATCTGCAGTGTTTGCTGGGAACTGGTTGTCACAGCTTCAGTAACTGTGATTCCTTCAATTCTGCCTTGAATTCTCTACAGAACAGAGAATGACCTTGAAATTCTTATCCTCTGCCTCTATCTCACAAGTGCAGGAATTATAAGCATGCACCACTATAGCATCTCTTAAAGGGGGCTCAACATCAACGCCACACTGGCCACTAGGCTCCCAGGCCACGATTCTCATGAGAAGTAAAGATCTCCTTCCCACAAGCCCCAGTTCCATCTGCTCCCATATCCCAGCCCCTTTACTCAGAAGCTTCTTAGAGGCCTGCCTGAGTATTCCCGTAAGCCACAAATACTCACTGAGGACCTACTGTGCTGGGTTGCCCTGCCGAACAAGACAGACCAGGCCCCACCCTTGGGGAACCCAACATTGTATCAAGGGGAGACAAAAAAACAGGTGTTTCTGAATGAACAAGAGAATGTCAAAGAGGGAGGAATGACCCTCTCTGCAACAAGCTGGCAGATGGCAGGATGGGGAGTTTTATTGATTCCCCAGACCCATATGATGGAAGGAGAGAGCCAATCCATGCAAATTCTCCTCTGAGCTCTACACACATACCATGGCATACTCTCTAGTATATAAATATATATTTAATTAATCAATTAAACATAGCCTCAAGGAAGTAAAGAACTGAAGAGTATATTGTATGAGCTACTTGCTTGTCATTATAACCAGATACCAAAAAGAAACTTGAGAGAGAAGATATGCCGGGCGTGGTGGCGCACGCCTTTAATCCCAGCACTCGGGAGGCAGAGATAGGTGGATCTCTGTGGGTTCAAGGCTGGCCTGGTCTACAGAGCGAGCTCCAGGACACCTGGTACTAAACGGAGATGCCCCTGTCCAAAAATACCAAAAAAAAAAAAAAAAAAAAAAAAAAGAGAGAGAGAGAGAAGATTTAGCTCGCAGTGTCAGAGGGTTCAGTTCAGGTATGCGTGGCCCTGTGAACTTGGGCAGAACATCTGGGCAGCAGGAGGAGTGTGTGGCAAAGGAGGTTTTTACTTCACGTCAAACAGGAAACAGAGAGCAGTGGAGCACCAGCACTTCCCCTGTCATTCCACCTGACCCCGACCTATGGGATGGTACCACCCACATTCAAAGTGACTCTGGAAATTCCCTCAAAGACACTTAGAAATGTGTCTCATCGGTCTCCTAGAGGATTCTCAATCTAGTCAGGTTGATGGTGAAGACTGACCATCACACACATGGAGTTTATTTTCTGCACACATTCCAGACCCTTCCCCTCCACCCTTTAGAAACCATCAGTCTCTGCAAGCCTGAAAGATAGATGATCGAGAGCCTCCACGACACAGTCCATGGAGGGTGGCCTAACCTATGGGCAGAAGCAATGGCTCGTGCCTGATAAGAAGCCCCAGGCCTCTGCTTGACCCACCAAACCAGGCCTTAGAGGAAGAATCAGCTGTGTTCCCCAGCTAAAGCTTCAGGTAGTCTTTGAACACGGGAGGCCCAGAGCCCTCTCTTCTTACAGCAGCAGTTGCAAGGAGGAGGTCGTGACGCCAACTACCCTGACGGATAAAGCCTCTCACAGGCCATTTGGTTCTCTTTGGCTCCCTGGGACCAGAAAGAACAAAGTGGCAAATGAGGTTTCAGAGCGACAGAGAAAACGTCATACCATCCCGACCACAGAAAGCTTTGCCTGGGGCTAGCTGGGCCTCATAGCCAGGGAGAGAGCACAAGCACAAAGAAAGAAGACAGCAAGGAGCTCCCAGAGGTGGTGCCTCCAGACTCAGGGCTCCCCCAGCCCTCAGCAGAAGGAAAGTCAGTAGCATTTGCTATATGGGGGGAGCCAAGGTTCAACCTGCCTAGGAAGCGTATCCCGGGGGCCGGGGGGGGGGGGGGGGGGGGGGGCAGAAGGGAACAGCACAAGCTTTTCTCCATGTCTTTTGTTGGGCCTCAAAGAAATGTCTAAACATGATAGATTTAAGAAGGAAAATGGCTTGAGAGGTCCCTGGGAAGCAGTGGGCAGATACAAAGGTGGTGGGGTGAAAAGTGGGCCGAGCACCACTGAAGAGAACACAGGAGGAAGCACAGCCAAGCTGCCTGACACTAGGACTCGGAACGCTGAATGAGGGATGTCAAGCTCATGATAACTGCTTTCAGATATGTGTAGTTGAAGGCTGGCATTTGAACATTTAAAACAGGGTTGGGGTGTACTCTGTATTAGAACACTAGCTGAGCATGGGGAAGGCCCCGAGTTCAATCCCCACTGTAGCCACAAAAAAAAGCTAAAAACTTGAAACAACTCAGAGATGCGTTCAAACTGAACTATTTCAGAAGACCCAGAGTATTTGCTCTCCACACATCAATGTCAGAGCCGTACAGCAGTCCTGGCAGTGCACACCTTTAATCCCAACACTCAGAAGGCACAGGCAGGTGGATCTCTGTGAGACTGAGGCCAGCCTGGTCTGCATAGTGAGTTCGAGGTTGGCTGGAACTAGGGAGACCGTGTCAAAAACAAACAAAATAACAACAGAAAAGTCAGAATCGCAATTTTCCTGAGACTAGAAAAGACAACAAATATTAATGTAGCAATTCATCATATATTCTGAAATCTCTATGTTGTATCTTAATTTAAATCTATAAAATAAATATAGCTAAATAAATAAATATAAATAAATATAGTTACACATCATCTTTTAGATGATTTTAATAAAATATTGGAGTTTTTATAGAAAAGGCAGAGCTAATTAGTATTGTGCCTCTCAACAACTCCTAAGTTGGAGGCAGCTTCAAGAAGCAGCTGGGAGGGAGGAACGCCTCTCTCAAGTGTTGGCCTAGGAATCAGAACTTGTTAGCTTATTTGAGTGGCTGGCACGGATCACCAAAAGTTCAGGATTGATGGTGACTTAAGTACAGATCGGATCCCAAGGCCAAAGACACCCAGGCTTCAGGAGTTCTCTGATACCAGGAACCTGGCCCTGTTTTCAAGATTGAGCAGCCAGCACTAGTAACCGTGTGTGACTTGCTGCCACATGGCATACTAAGAGGAGACTGTCTCTTCTCCCAGTTCCTGCAAGCATGAACGTTTGACCATGGTGACATTGCTGCTATATCCTTAGAGCCCATTCCTTACGAGAGCCACCGGGAGGAATAACCCTAGACTTGGCCACTTCCTCCAGAAATGCCTAACAAAACCCCGACATCAGAACACATGGCCCAACGTGATTTGTGTGAGAATACCCCACAAGCGGAATGCCTCAGGGCCCTGCACCTCATCTACTGGGCTGCTTCTCTACTCCATATCCGCTTCTATCAGAGGATGCAGTAACCTTCTGTGTTTTGTTTCTGGTGAGATCTGAGGTTAAAAGCCCAGAGTACAAAGTCAACGCTGAGCTTACTCTGAGAAAACTGAACTTGTACATAAAGGGCATGTTTGAACTTGCCTCTGAAACAAGAAAGAATATTCAGTTCTTGAGCCTAGAAAAAAAGTATTTCATTCACCTTGGAGTGTCTTAGCACCTGGAGCAAAGCCAAAAAGCAGTGAGTGATCAATAAGCACATCATGGAGGGATGAATTGATTCAGAAAGTAATAAGATCTAGGAGCTCCTAAACCCAGTGGTATTGGTAGTGCTTTCCTCATACATTCTGCCATTGAGACTCCCTCCCCCAACAAAGTCACTGTTAATGTGCCTACGCCTTGATGGAAGTGTGCCTCCTGGCCCGGGAAGTTGGCTTCAGTGGGTAAAGGCACTTGCTGCCAAGCCTGGTGACCTGAGTTCAATTCCCAAGGAAAGAACCAATGCCCGCAAATTGTCCTCTGACCTCCACACACAGACTGTGGTATGCATGTGCCCACACCCACACAAAAGAAAATGTAACGTGTACTTCTTACACAAATTTGCACATGCACGTGCACTGAGCCTTCCCTCCTGCAGCTCATCTGAAGACTAATGGTCAACCCACAGGCAGGGACTCTAGACTACAAGGATTCAAATCCCAGCTCCACTACAAGCTCAGCAGCCCTGTGCAAGTCACTTTGCATTTCTGTCCTGTTTCTTCACCTATAAAATGGAAATTCAGACTATCAGCTTCATATGGTGTAGATGGGGTGGGTAATGAATGGATGAGGGTAAAGGGCTCTAAACACTGCTGGCTCACAGGCAAATGTGCAAGGATTATTCTCAGCCTGCTCCTACCCCTAGTTCCCTCAGCATCAGCACAACCAAGCAAGGTGAGGTCCTGCCAAGAGCTCACCAACACAAAGACCTGGACTCAAATTCTCTATGTCTTTCTTACCAAGCATGTGATCGCTACCAAGTTATCCAGACTCATCTGGATAACTTGGTAGTTATCCCATTGCTACTGGCTGTACGTATAGGACATACTGGGGCAGAAACAGTCAAGGAGGAGAATGAACCTGGTCCACGGCTGCATTCCTTAGCATGTCCAGCTCCCTAAAATGACAGCCAAGGTTGTTCTTAAAGTCCTCCAGGGCCATTGACTAAGCAAGTGTTTGTTGCCAGCACAGAACTGTCATCACAAGTAAATAAAAAAACCTCATGGGGGATATTATTAACTCCTTTGAGGTGCTATGACATTTCACTTCAATTTTATTCAAATTAGCAGACCCTTCCATTCAAGTAATTAGAGGAGGGTAAAGTATGCAGTCAAGGTGTAAGGTACTTGACCTTCTCCCATTTAAACTCCCAGAGATATCGACAATCTCTGGAGTTTGGGGACTATATCTGACTTGAAGAAGTGGTTCAGAATAATACCTCATGTTTTACTTTTACCGTAGAGCTTTTACTGTAGACATCAATGGAATTTGAAAAAGATATAAAACATTTTAATTCATAAAAGGGGGAATTCCTTAAGGTGTGGGTTGATTTACTCAGTGTTTTTAAATCCTTGGAAATTTGTATTAAATATTAGTATTTTATGCAAAGTCTGCATGTGGTTTCTCAAATGGCAGGAGCCAGTTCATGGCCATGGGCTCTGTGGTATTTTACACACAACTTTATGGTTTTCAAGGGAAAAAATGGATAACTTTAACAGCTTTTCTTTTTTTAAGATTTTTATTGATTTTTAGTTCTAGCTAAGTTTCTTAAATTTTATTTTAGAGTCTGGAGAGATGGCTCAGCGGTTAAGAGCACTGACTGCCCCTTGCAGAAGACACCAGCACCCACATTGTGGCTGACAGCCATCTGTAACCCCAGTTCCAGGGGAATCCAGCACCTTCTTCTGACCTCTTCAGGCATTGCACAACATGGGGATGCTTAAAAACATGTAGGCAGTACACTCATACACATAAAATAAACATAATAAAATATTTATTTTAATAATTTTTTCTAGAATTTTATACATGAGTACTATGATTGCATCATTCCCACCCCTCCCAGCCCCTCCTCTAACTTCCCCTATGCACCCCTCCAAATTTCATATCTTTCTTCTGTCCCTATGTGTAAGACCATCTACTGGAGCATGGGAAACCCACCAGTAGCTGCAGCCTCCAAAAAGAATGACTCTCCCTCCCCTGGCAACTATACACTTCCAATGGCTCCAGTCAGAGGTGGAGTCTGGAGATCGGCCACTCCAGATAAGCTAGGATTTGAGCTGGCTCCATATTGGGCAGGTGTGCAGGGAAAAAGGAGGCCACCTGTGGCTTCTTTTGTGCTGTTACCTGCTTGTCTGCTTACACTGAAACCTGGCCTTAGGCAGGATTTGCCTGTGCATTAATCTTAGCAAGCCTGTGACACCTTGAGATCAAAGGCATTGACAAGTACTCGTGATATTATGGAACATGAGGCACAGGTCTGAAACCAGGCCCTGAGATATGATGTCACTCTAGGTATAAAAACAGAATACTGTGAATTAACAAACAAGTCCTTCTTACCATCAGACAGGGACTACCAGCCATTATTTTGTGCATGTAATCAGCCCATCGGGCTTGTGTAGTAGTGACCAGTGGGTTGGATGGCAGTCCAACAAACCACCAGCCTGGGAAGCTGGTGTGGGGCTGGAAGACCTATCAGGTCACCAGCTGTGATGTGTGGTGAGTGCCTGGGTGGGAATTAAACTGTAGAGCACCTATCAGGTGACAGTCTGGAATGTAGAGCACCTATCAGGTAGCAGCCAGGAGGATCTGGGAGTGCCAATAGGGCATTACCTGGTGTAGATCTTAGATGAGACAGGTGGGCAGTGGAAAGGTTATCAGCCTTTGGCCCCAAGGCTTAGGACAGCTGCTGGTAGTTGTCTTGCGTTTTCCCTTTTCCCTGTAATCCAGTGGACGAGGTTTGCACGTCCACCTCTACATGTGGCAGAGTGACACCACACAGGCAACCATGGCTGCTGTGAGTTCCCAATTACCATAGGTATGTCATACCTAGAAAACACCATTCCACGGCATTTCTCCTAATCCTCCAGCTCTTACATTTTCTTCTGCCTCCCTTTCCATGATGTTCCCTGAGCCTTGGTGGAAGGAGGTTAATCCAGATGTCTCATTTAGGGCTGACACTCAGTCTCTTCTTCTCAGCACTTTGGCCTGCTATGCATTTCTTTGCTGACTGCTGCCCAGGAGATGGGTGGACTCTTAACTTATTTTACTTTTTTATCCTTTTGAGACAGGGTCTCATGTAGCCTAGGCTTGCTAGGATAGCCTTTGACTTCTGATTCTCTCTCCTCCATCTCCTGAGTGCTAGGATTACAAGCCATGCCTAGTTTATTCAGTGTTGGGGACTGAACTCACAATGCACTCTACAGACTGAAGTGCATCACTAGCTCCCTTGAACAATAACACTACTCATAGGACTGGAGCCAGGGCCTGCCACATTTAGGGACAGGTTCTATGTGACTTCCTTGACTTTCTGACTGGCTTAAAGTGATTTTCCCTTTTCCAGTGTCAACACAGGGCTGTAAGCCGCAGCACGCTTTCCACAGTGCTGCAGAAGATCCGTGCTTGCTTTCAGAATACTTCCATCCAATGGCAAAGGGAGGAAGATTGCTATTCGAGCCTTATCACTAAAGTCCAAGGTAACTCTACCTTGTTACTGATTGACACCGGGAAAATGACCAACCAAACCATTCATCCAGCCAGGAACATCCAAGGGTGAGTGCAGATATATGTGAAAGAGGTGCCAATTAAGCAGCCTTCAGGTAATAAACCCCAACCCTGGCTTGTGTTCACACGGGCTGGAAATGGGTAGATAGCAGGATATGAGGCTGGCTGTGCTTCTTTCTTGCTTGGAAAGGGGTTTGCAGTGCCCAGCAGATAAGCCAAGAAGCCAAACAGGAATCTGACACAATTCTCAATCATCTCATTCATAAATTCTGCAAATGTGAAGTAAGTAGAGATTAGAGGAGGTGCAGTTTCAAACTTAAAACTGAATTTCTTTATTTTCTTCTGTCAAATAAGTGAAAGGATCTCATGTATAGAAGCAACTTTTCTGGGAGCTAGGTAAAGCATTTGCCACACAGTAAAGGACTCAAGTTCAATCCCCAGAACTGATGCTCTTAAAAGCCAAGCATGGTGCACTCACCTGTAACCCAGGGCTTGGAAGCCAGGGATTGACAGATTCCTAGCTCCCACTGGCCAGTCAGTAATCAGTAAGCTTCAGGCCAATGAAAGAATTTGTCTCAAAAAACACGGTGGGCAGCTCTTGAGTAACAATAGCCAAGGTTGACCCTGGCTTCCCACATGAGTCAACAAACATGTGCATCCCCCTCCCCCCCACACACACATGCATCTGCATACACATGCACATACATATGAAAAGTAACTTTTCTAAATGTAATAGGAACATAATAGGAGGATGGGTCCTGTAACCAATCTGAGGTACAACATCATGTTAACAGTTAACAGGGGATATCATCACCTGATATGCATGTGGGTTGCTTCTAAATAGAATGAAAGCAAAATACAAAACAGTTTACAAAAAAAACAGTTTTCAGAAACACGATGACATCAGTATATGATTAAAAAGCTTCTTGGCCCTTACATAACCCTTTAAATTTGAAGAAACATCTGCCCCTGTCTTATAAGTGGGGAAACTGAGGCTAACACCAACCACCAATATCATCATAGAAATTAAATAGGAGAGCCAGAAATTCAAGCCTAATTTCTCTCCCCAAAATGGGCTCTTCAGTGCTGTATGTCCCTGGTCTGCTAAATCCAATCCTGATTTTATTCTACTCTTCCCCTCTGGCTCAGAGCAAAAGTGCCAAAACCCTGTGGCCTGGAAGCCAGGTTGGCCATTAGACTACATTCAGGACTTCTCCAAGCACAGAGCTCTACAGCAGCCCAAGGCCGTGCTTCCAAAATGCCAGAATCATCTTTTCACCCCTCCCCGGCCTTGGAAGGCCAGCTCGTCCTTGGGAACCTGCTTTTGCTCTGTCTCACTTCGATGTTAAGCGTATGGGTCTGCTCTCATCTGCCAGCCCTTTGAGATCACCCCTACTGCCCTTCAAATCCAGCCCACTCTGGGACGTCAGCATTGCCAGGTGTCTCCCCTGCCCACTGCACTGCAGCTCTGGCAATGATTTCATTTTGCTACCAGTTTTCCAAGAGTCTTCTCCTCTAACTCCATGTCTCTAGCCTTCCCTTCCCCAGACCACTCATACCATGCCTCAACTCCACAAACCTTTATTCTCCCTTCTACATATCCTCAAGAAAGTGCAAAAGCCTCACCTTGGCCATTGGCTGTCTCCCCAGTGTGCCCACAATGTCACACCCATAAGTGGCCCAGCTCATGTACCCCATACTTTAGTCAAACTAAATGAGCAACTTTTCCTGAAACACTTCCAACTCAGGATCCTTTGTCCCATGACCCACTAACCTGAGCCACTCCATAGCCCTTAGGCCCTGTGACCATCTTACACTGCCCACCACAAATGCCCACCTGATGCTCTACAATCCTTTGTACCTGAATCATAATTCTGATGCTTCCATGAAAGCACCTTTCAGAACCCCTATGATGCTTTGTAATTAATTGCACATGTGTCTTATATTTTCCTACAGAGTAAACTCTTTGGTGTTCCATCTCTTGGTTTCTTCTAAAACTTTAGATTTTGTGGGTGTTTTCTACCAGTTTGTTAAATGAAATAAAATCAGTAAATTCTTCAGACAATGATTTGAAGTGAAGTATGTATAAGTGAAAGTCAACTATTCATCACCTCCACAAAACCATGAAGCTTAAGCTACAGGAAAACTACTTTTTTTCCAAAGGAGAAGCTGCAAAGAGGTAGAGTTACACTTGACCTTGACATTTGGATCATGGACTTAACACTCCACTCACCTTCCCATGAAGAACAGCAGGCTGGATGCCCCAGAATGCTCTCTCTAGCAAGTGGCTGGAGGGAAGCAAAAGATAATAGATAAAGCTCCAAGGACACGGCTGCTGAAAGGCAATGGTTCCTTGGGTATAATTCAACAGACTGCGGTGGCATAGCACTCTCCTGTACCCCAGCACATGGGGGCAGTGAAGGCAGGAGAAGCAAGAATTCAGAGAAAAAGTCAAGTTAGCTAGAGACCCTGCCCCGAAATGTAGACAACTATTATATTATCTCATTCAGAGCCAATGGAAATGACTACCACAGCAACTTTAGGTTGACTGAGACAGAGAAGCAGCGTGCTCCATCCTCACACTCCCTTGAGACCTCAGGCTGAGCTCCAGAAACCAGTCCTGGTGCAGTTCTTGCAGAACTGCAACCATCCATCCCTCTGGCTGAATAGTGCTCTAGAACAAATCTTTAGCACTAATAAGCTCTTTGCAGGCACCCTGGCTCTTCACCCAACATACCAAAGCCCATAATGAGCATAATTTAGGGGCCTGGCTTGAGACTGTATCTGGCTGCTAGTGGCCTGACTGCATGTCATACTGAGAACAGTCACACTCTTCCTTTCCCATAAGAGTACTTAAGAGCCCAGCTTCCAGTCCTGCCCATCAGCTACCCACGTAATTGGGCATCAACACCTGTTGCAACACTAATAACCAGAGGAGTGCAAACTTAAATGCCCTCAAATTGCAGAAGAGTTCCTCACTCATGCTACATGAGTGCCACAGTTTAAAAGAAGGTGGTAGATGAGGAGGTAGACCCTGACAGTGAAGGTTGTTTACCATATAATTGAAACGATAGAGCCAACTGCAGAAAAGTATGTGAGGTATGATCCGATTTTGTTGCCTAATTACACAAGACTATGTTTATTCAGAAATTTATATGAGCATAAGGACATACCTGAGAAAATAATAAGGAACTATCAACAACAGTTACCCCAGGTAACTGACATAGTTTCTCTGTCTCCTTTGTGCCTTTTGAGTGGTTTGATGATTTTTTTGTCAATGAGTGAAACTAAGGAGTCTATAACAATGACGTGTTTTAAACTGGTGTCCCAACCATCTAGTCTATTCATATATGTTTCTTCTATGGCCAAGATTGGCACCATTTACCCCAGTCCCACCATTTAAGGCTAATTAAAGGTGGGACACCTCCAAGCAGATTGTGGGTTTCTGAGTCTCTCAGGGATTGTGACAAGTACTGATGTGTACTTGAGAGTAAGAAGACCTGACTTTGTCCTCGTGTGGATGGACTTTGTCCTCAAGTGGATGGAACTGGCAAATGAAAAACCGAGAGGAGCCAGAAGCCTCTCCCCCAAAGGTCCAAGTGGCCCCTGAGGACAAGATCCTCAACTGATCTTGAGAAAACAAAAGATGATTAACCTGGGCTAACTGTATGGACTTAGACACCCAAGAGGAAGAGTATAACCAAAAGATAAGCAATCATCATATTGCCTTTAAAGTCTGAAAGATTGTGCCTCCAAACACTAGATTGTAAGTCATTTAAAGTCATATGAGATCTGTCGTTACCAAATAATAAAGTTTCCTCTTTCTCTTTAAGCAACCACCTAAGGAAAACTCACACCATGACTATTGAAACTTGCTGGAAAGCAGATCCTGAGTCCAGACACCATAGCCAACTGAACAAAAGGAGAAGCTCAATGGATGCTTCAGAACCCCTCTTTGAGAAATTCTAAAGGACTTTTAAGTTGGACATTTAAATCACCCTGTTCTTTTCCTGGTTCCCTGTCTAAAAATATATCTAGCTACTCTCGCCTTCACAGGCACTGGCCAAGGTTTTTGTTCTCTCTAACTATACTTTTGGGGGTCGTTTAGACAGATCCACTGAGCAGGAGTACCCCAGTTGCCACCTCCTGTGCCCCTTTTCAGCATGGAAGAAGTCAGAGCGGTCAGCGCCCTGATTCCCTCTTGGCAATTGGGGTAACCTCCTCAGAGGGTAATGTGATAAAAATAGGAGCTAAAAATTGGCTAGGCAGTTTAGGGTCAAGACTCCCCAAAGAGCCAGTTTCTTTCTCAGCTGAGAGCTGAAGACTTCCTGGATCTGCCAGTAAACTTATCCTTCTGGTTGCTCTGACTTGTGGACCATGAATCCTTAACTCACTTGTCAGATTTATTAACCAGTGGGTAAAATCCATTAAAATCATGGTACTCAGGACCAGGTATGTGCCCATATATGACTCCCCTGAGGAAGAAAGTAATGGAGTCTAAGATTAGCCTCCCAGTATACAACTCGAGGGGGAATGTAAGAGAGGCCCACACTGACTCCATTTTGAGCATAGCCACCATTTTAAGCAATTACTGGAACCTGTCCAATTCAGGGAAAAGGTCAATTGCTCAAGGTCAGTTGCTCCAAGGCCTCAAGAACAGCTAATGAAATTTAAACTTGTCTAAAGATTTGATACTGTTGTTATGTGAGGACAGGTGGACTGACTCAACATTTCCTCGTTCCTGTCCCAAGATTGTGTCTAAAGATAACCTTTGGGGGCTGGAGAGATGGCCTAGCAGTTAAGAGCGCCGACCGCTCTTACAGAGGACCCGGGTTCGATCCCCAGCACCCACATGGCGGCTGAGAACTGTCTGAAACTCCAATTCCAGGAGAACTCCAGTTCCAGGGGAATCCGACGCCCTCTTCTGACCTCCGCGGCATTGCACGACACGGGTGCACAGACTTGCATGCAGACAGTACATTCATACACATTCAGAAATAAAATAAATAAAAAAAATTAAAAAAAAAAAAGATAACCTTTGTTATGTGGGGGCAGGTGGGCTGACCTAACCATGAGCTATAACTCTGCTATTATCAATAAGGCTAGAAGTTACCCAAACTCCGCTAAACTTCCCGTCGACCCTATATAAAAGGCCTGCGAGCCAAGTTGTCAGTCGTCGGAGCCTTTTCCCTCCCACCCCAGCATGCTGGTTTACTTTTTTCCCCCTAAAATAAAGTCTTGGTTTTCCATCTCCCGCCCCCCAAAAAAGAAATGTCAAATTCTGTCTCTTACAAAGCTCCCTGGTCCTCAGAGAGTTAAAGCTGTGAGCTCCAAATTAAATCTGAAGTCAGACTGTTCCTGAGTATGCTGGCTGAAGTGCACAACCCTTAGGGCCAAGGACAGAACAGTGAAGGGGTCACCTTGGACATGCCAGTCCTTAGCATCCTCCTAACAAGGCCTATCCTGGCTCAACATCTGAGAATAAATGTGGCCGTGTGCTTCTGTCTGAAGAATTATCTCAACCAAACCAGAATGTGGAGCCAGAACTTACAGAAAAAAATAATAATAACAAACAAACAAACAAAAAAAAACAGGCCATATTGTTGGGGCAGCTTTTTTAAAAATGTAGAAGTATACCAGGTATAGTGATGCATGCCTTTAGTCCCAGCACTTCAGAGGCAGAGACAGGCAGATCTCCATGAGCTCAAGGCTAGGATATAGAGCAAGTTTCAGGCAAGGCAGAACTACACAGTGAGATCCTGTCTCAAAAAAAGAGAAGACCCTCTTCGCAAATGTGGAAAAGCACCGCAAGGCAGCTACAAACTTCACATAGCCGTTCTGCATTGTTCATGTACTAGCAAAACGTGCAGACAATCTTTAAATCCAGATTCTATTCAGTGAGGACCAATTACATATCAAATATTTGCTCACACCAAAACAAAACAAAAAGTGTGGTTTCTAAAAAGTATCACAAGGTGTCCCTGAGAGACCATGTCCCCTCTCCTCAGTCTGCAGACCAGAGCATTAACATCACCCACCACAAGAGAACTTCCTGGAAAGGCAGAATCTCAGGCTCCATCCCAGATCCACTGAAGGAGGGTCTGAGTTTTAACAAAATCCCCAAATGATTCCCATGCAGAGGAGGCAGGTGTGTGCCTTGGCTCCATCAAAACACTGAATCTTTCACTAACTGGGCAAGATCTGCATATATCATTATTGCAAATGGGGGGAGGTTTTAACATTTCATAAGGTGAGTTTCTCTGCAGCTGTCCTCAAAAAGAGGGAACCCCTAGGGTACTGGGTGGACAGCTGCTATTTCTCTTGGCACTGACACTTCCAGACGGAGAGGGTGTTGGGATACAGCTAACAGGACTTGTCTGGGTTAAGGGGGTATCAGATTAGAAAGTGAACTTGGGATCCTCACTGCCAAGGGGGTTAAACAGAGGGGAGCGCCCTGACTGAGGCCAGGGTGGACAGTAGGGTAAGTCACCCACTTTCACGAGGGTGCTGGGAGGAGCTGCAACCAGAGCTTTCAGACCAGAGGCCGGCCAGGGCGAGTGTGCACCCGGGAGACATGCCTCCAGGTGGGCACCTCCCCTCCGGAGAAAAAGCGCATAGGAGAGAGAGCTTCTGGAAAGACAAGGACCTCGGGTGTCAGAGGGGCACACTGAGAGAGACGAACGTCCGGGCCGCCTGGCACATGCCCAGGCCCTCAGATACACAGACAGGACTTGGCCTGTGGCGAGAGGCCTAACTCACAGCTGCGCGATGCCAGCCTTGCGCACCGCAGAGGAAATGGCTTTGACCGCGGTGCAGAGGGAGTTCAGCAGCTGGGTCAACTCGCCGGTGCCTTGAGCCTTCCTGCCCTCCTCCATGACGAAGCGGGTCAGGGTGCTGATATCCGTGTCAAAAGACTCGGGTTTTTTCGCCATGCTGGGCAGGAGCGCAGGTGCGGGCTGCAGGTGCCGCTGCAGGAGCTACAGGTGCTGCAGGTGCGGAGGACGCTCGGACCTACAGTCACAGAGTGTCGGCAGAAAGGCAGCGCGACTGACCTGGCTGAGTCCGCGGGGATGTAAGGGAGTCTACAACCTCCAGGTCCCCGCCCCCTGCCCCCGGGCACACCTCCGTGCTCCCCGCCTCCACCCAACTGCCATTCCAGCCCTAACCTCCGTTCCAGTCATCCGCCTCTAGGCTCCAGGCTGACACTTTCACTTCCTCCACCGTCCCCTCCCCGCCCCCCCCCACTCTGCCCCATCCTCCTTGATAGCCTAAAACCGCCACCTGCATTGAGGACTCTGCACTCTGGACCACCTGTCTTCAGTGTCCAGAATAACCCTGCCAAGAGAGGAAGGCATGATTTTCTTTTTCACTTAAAATATAAAACAAGGAACTCAGCAAATGGTGACTACCACAGAGACCCACACCCGGCCAATGTGCAAAGAATAAGAGACTAGTCTGTTCATCCCTCAATAGGACGCCTATATCAAATTTCTGCCTCCTGGGGACCACTGTGGAGGAAGGGGTGTAATGACTGTAAGACCAGAAGTGGTGGAGAGAAGAGTTTTTCAGACAGCTGGGCAGTTACTCATATGAACTCACAGCGGATGTCATGTTAATTCAAGCCAGACAAATTCCCAGCAGAGCCAAGGGGAAATGGGTGAGAAATCCCAACCCTACTTGATGGCTGCTGGGAGACTCGAGCCTGGTAGGTTGACCAGACTCCACTGGATGGACCCACACTCTATAAAATAGAGTACATGAAACTGAGTGGAGGTAATAAGGGGTGCAGATAGGTGACTGGATCTAAATATGATCAAAATATATTGTATGGAATTCTCAAAAATTTAATTCTAAATTTATGTATGTATGTATATACATATTGTATGTGTGTGTATGTGTGTTGTATGTGTTCAGGAAATTTGCTCACTAAGTGTTACACTTAGCCAGGGAAAACCACACTGCAGCCTAGGTTGGACTGATCTCGGTACTTAGTTCCTGCTCCACCATCATCTCTCTACCATCATCTCTGGGTACCCTGTCACCCAGTTCTTCTGACTCACCATCTGAGAAGTAACTTCACCTGTCCCTCATCTGACAGCCCACATCTGAAGCCCTTGATTGCTGTCTCCTGAGGATTTCTAGAACTCGGGGCTGGAGACATGGCTCAGCAGTTAAGAGAACTGGGTGCTCTTGAAGAGGACCCAGGTTCTGTTCCAAGCATCCACATAGCAGCTAACAACCATCTGTAACTTCAATTCCAGGGGATCCAATGCCCTCTTTTGACATCTGTGGACATTGCACAAGAAGGGTATACTTACATGCAGGCAATAAACTCACACATAAAAAAAAAAAATAGATATTCAGCACTCGGGAGACAGAGGCAGGAGGATCTCTGCGAGTTCAAGGCCAGCCTGGTCTACAGAGTGAGTTCCAGGCCAGCTGGGACTATAGAGAGACCCTGTCTCAAAAAAAAAAATAGATATTAAAAAAAAAGATTTCTAGAACTGAAAAGCTACTGAGAACCTCAGTTTCCAACATGTGTGTTTTTCAGAAGAAACAACTGCAGACACAAAAAAAGACTCTCATGAATTCAAAGCCTCCACAGCCAACATCCTGACCCTCCTTGCAACCTGCAAGTTGCAGGCTATTGGCTGAATGATCACTGAGCAGCTGCTCATCGCCAGAACACCTGCCCTCTTTGAGGGCAAAACCTGATCCAAACAAACCCCTACTCTCCTTGGATTTAAGTTGTAACTAACAATTAAAAGGCTTGTTACACGGTGCTATAGAAGAGATGAAACCGGAAAGGGAGGTAAGAGAACGTTGGGTGATGGTAAAATGAGATGTGAGGGAGGAGCCAGTGGGGCCAGGGGAGAGTGCTTTCCACGTGAGGAATCGCAAAAACCCTGGAGTAGGCAGGTGCTAGGCATCCCTGCCCCAGTATGGCTGCAACAGGGCTCTTGAAAGAATGGGCTAAAAGAAATGGGATCTAGATGAGGAGAAGATTCCTGTACGAGGCCTGGAGGGCCGGGCTGAACTTGACCGCTAGGAAAGCCATTAGGGAGTTTCCAAAGAAATTACCCTGTGTTTGTAACCCTGGCTTGAGATTAGACTAAAGAGGACAAGTGTTCATGAGGTCACTCGTAGACGGCAGGCCTGAGAGGCAGTGGGGAGGAAGGCATGGTAGATGACAGACATTGCTTAAATATTTGCCTACAGAGAAGCCTTGTGAGAGGAAGGAGTTCAGGTTGATTCTAAAGTTTAAGGAACTGGGGAGATGCCCCTGGTGGTGAAATGCCTGCCGCGTTAGATGTGGATCCAGATGTGTAGCTCCAGAACCAGTGTAAAAGCAGCTCTCTGGCCAGCCAGTCTAGTGAATCAGTGGTGCACTCTGGGAGCCAAGGGTTATTGGATGGCAAAGGTGAGGTGGGATACCAGGAACAACGATGAGTGTCCACTCACCGATGACAGCAGGCCCTTTAGAGGTTCTCGTAACTGCTCCTCAGACAACTTTTCAGGAAGACACTATAATCTGTTGGGGGAGGGTCTGGAGGAAAAGAAATATGTCCTTCTGTTTTTAGATAGGGCCTCATGTAGACCAGGCTAGCCTCAATGGCCTTGAACTCTAATCCTCCTGCCTCTGCATCCTGACTGTGAGACTACACATGTGTGTCCTGATGCCCAGTTCATTTGGTGCTGGAGATCAAGCCTAGGGCTCCAGACATGCTGGGCAATCACCGTACTTACTGAGCTATGTCCCTAACCCCCTCAGATTTTATATTTAAGGATGTATTTCTTAGCCAGGTATAATGGTGCATATCTGTGACACCTAGCACTCAGGAGGTGGTAGCTGGAGGATCAGGAGTTCAAGGTCACCCTCAGCTACATAGCAAATTCAAGGCCAGTTTGGACTACCTGAGACCTTGTCTTAGTAATAAAATAAAGCAGTCTAAGATGTGTTGACTAATGTTTTGTCTTAGCAGTTATTGACAGCTGCACTATTCAAGAGTTTTCCTCTGTGAATGTCACACTTGGAGTCTTGGATTAGCTAAGATCATAAGTCACCTAGCCCAAAGAGTTGGGGGTATGACTCAGAGGCTGGGTGCTTATCTGTCTAGCATGTGTGAGGTCCTGGGTTCCAACCCCAGCACAGCAAGAAAAAAAAGGAAGGAAGGAAGGAAGGAAGGAAGGAAGGAAGGAAGGAAGGAAGGAAGGAAGGAAGGAAGGAAGGAAGGAAGGAAAGAAGGAAATCTGGCCCAATGTGACCCTTCTGAAGTTCAAATCCTCTAAACACCAACCTTGATAAGGAGTGAAGAGCCCAGGGTCTATCTGGGCAGAGCTCTTAGAGTCTTATCTCTAGCCTTCCCAGCCTGAGTCCTTGGACCAGAAACCTGCTTCTCTAAGCCTAGTGTGCTGGTGTGTATAGTGAAGTGACTCTTCTGATGACACAGCATGCAATGGTTGAGTGCTCAGCTCAGAGCTCAACAGTTATACACACATGGCAAGAGATCTGTGTAGTGCACTCATTATTGGTCCTTGGGGTTCACTCCGTATATCACAAAGTATAGTTTGCTTTTACACGAGGCTGCAGATCCAGGTGGAAGGGGTGATACCAGTTACATAACAGCTTTAAGGCCTGGGAAGACAGTCGTCCCCCATTTCCTTGTCTTCTCCTGCTGAGGTCAGCTATGGTTTCAGTTGGAGCACAAAGTTAAGAAAGAACCATCTGGCTACTCACTCAAGCCCTGCCGCCCACCTCTGAACCCAGTACACCTTTGCTCATTTTGCACCCTGAGAGAGCAGTTAGGGCACAGGGGGGGAAAAATTCCCAAGAGATGTTCATGATACAGGGATGCCTGCAGCTTTGCCTCCCCTCACAGGAGTCCTCCAGTCCCGCCGCCTGGGAGCTTGGACCACATAGTGGAACTAAAGCCCACAACGCCGAGTCCTTAGCAGCTACTTGCTAAGCGCTGTGCACATGTTGTCAAGTGTTCAGAAGCAGCCTTTCATCAGCCCAGCATGCCAAGGGGCAGCTTCTAGCCTACCTGAGTTTATATATAAACACCAAGGAAACCAGAATTTTCAAGATCAAGCAACTTGCTCCAGGCCTGTTGCCAGCTAGGATATGGCAAACCCAAAACTTAAACCGTGCTTTGAACCAAGTTCCAGTGCCCAGCTGGTACCCTGCTAAGTGGTAGCTGTGCCTTCATAGGGCTGGGAATGGGCAGGGCTCTGCACCTACCTGCTGCAACTTGGAAAACCTGCTTTCTGTGTTGTCCATTCATTCACTCTAAAGCTGCATCATAGGACCTTGCCTGTTCAGTTTTTCCACTAGTTGTACACCAGAGAGCAAAAAGCAGCAGTGGATACCTGATGTGTACCAAAGTCAATGCATGTGCTAGCATTGCTGTGGGGAACAGGACAGATACATCTCAGTCCATTTGAAAGATAACATTCTTTGCAGGGGAGAGAGGAAACAAAAATCACACGACCAACAAAAATACAAACACATTTCAGGGAGAAAAGTACGGTATGTAGATGACAAAACAGAATGGTAAAGATGTGCCCAAGAACAAAGAGATCTTTCTTAGGAAATGACCTTTGAGCTGAAGTTGAACAATATAGTGACAGGAATCACAGAAGAGCCTGCAGAAGACCTAGCAAAGAGTGAAACAGATGCAAAGGGCCCGAGATTGAACTGGGTTGGTACATCCAAGAAACAGCAAAAAAAAAACAATAAGGCTGGAAGAGTGGGAAGGGAAGAACTTCGGGAGATAAGGCCAGACAAGGAGGCCAGTGGACCCAGGAGATGACTCAGTAATAAGGACACAGAGGCACAAACACCTAGAACCTATGTTTTTTTTTTAAAAGCCATATGGTGGTGAGTGCTTTCAATCCCAGCACTGGGAAGGCAGAGACTGGCAAAGCTGTGGGGTTTGATGATCAGCTGGCTGAGCATAATCACCTATGCCAGTGGGGGATCTTCTGGCCTCCACATGCAAACAAGTCACATACACTAAGAGAAGGAAGAAGAGGAGGAGGAGGAGAAGAGTCAAGAGCCAGATTATGAAAGAGCCGGTGGGTCACAGCAAGAAGCTTTTGGGGGGTTTTACACTAGAGAGTGATGTGATTTGCTTTATTCTAAATGGTGAGCGAACAGACTGTAGAAGAGCCAGAACTGCAGATGGGGATGCCTGGAAGCGTGCATTTCACCCAGCTTCTGATTGGCTGTAGAAGGTGTAAAGATTGCTATCCAACTCTTGTCATCTCAGCTGTTCTCAGTGGTGTGGGCTTGAAGCTCTTCCTGCCCTGCTCTGACCTGCTGCCTCTCAGCACTCCCTCCAGCACCACCCTCTTTTCCTCCACTTCCTCTCAGCACTCCCTCCAGTACCTCCCTCTTTTCCTCCACTTCCTCTTCTTCACCCACCCGCTTCACCCCATGCACCAATGACTCATTCTTCTAATAATTTAGCTTTACACTCTCATGCCGGCACACAATATCGAACAGTCTTACGGTCACAGCCGCAAGGTGGGACGGAGGAAGATGTTAGCCAGGATGCAGTAGCAGCAGCAGCTCAACCAGAGCCGCAGGGAGCCCTGAGGCTGAGATGACCCTTCAGAGATGTCCCCAGGGGTGCCAAGATGCTACAGCATGCTCAACGGCTATCAGCTATGGGCTGTTCTGGAAAGGGGCCTGGATGTGAAGGGTGACAGTGCTCAGCCTGGTGCCACCACTGCCAACCCCGTGTCCTGGGACCTGAGGAGCAAACTCTTTGCTCTCAGTGAGGAATTGTGTGGTACCTCACAGCACCCACTGTCATTCCAAGAAAGAGGCCAGCTAGCGGCTAAGAGCACTGACCGCTCTTGCAGAGGACCCGGGTTCGATCCCCAGCACCCACATGGCGGCTAAGAACCGTCTGTGACTCCAGTTCCAGGAGAACTCCAGTTCCAGGGGAATCTGAGACCCTCTTCTGACCTCCGCGGCACGGGTACACAGACCTACATGCAGACAGTACATTCATACACTTACATAAATAAAAAAAAAAAATTAAACCAAGAGAGGGGCCAGGCTCTCTGCACCTCCTGGTTTTCCTCTGCTCTGTGGGTCACGTTCACAAGCCACTTTCTCCCCCATGAAGTTCAATGTATGACTACAGGCATCATCAGACTGCGTCAGCAGCTCAGCTTCTCCCCAGCTCAGACTCTCCCACATTCATTTCAGTCTGAACCCCCCATCTCCAACTTCTCCCAGCTTCAGCTGCCCTACTGAATGTTCCACACCCACCTCCCCTGCACTCTGCAAGCTTGTCCCTATTGACTTAGGACAATTCTCCCAAGGGCCTGAACCAAAGGCCAGTGTGCAGAAATCATGAACACTTCATTATTTTTTTAATCATTTACTTTTGTTATGTGTGTGTGTGTATATGTGTCACACATATGTGCACAGGTGCCATAGCATGCCTGAGGAAGTCAGAGGACTTCAGTAATTGGTTCTCCCCTTCCACCATGTGAGTCCCAGGGATTAAATTCAAATTATCAAGTTTCCCAGAAAATGCCTTTACCCACTGAACCATTTTACTGACCCATAAGCACTTCGCTAAAAGGGTGAGGCTTGGCCTGGACCTTCTACTTAATGCTTTGTTTTTAAGGGCCTGACTTAGAAAGCAAGAGGAAAATTTAGAAAAACAGGGGCATAGAACTGAGCTATGCTGGGTTCGTGCATGTGCCCTTAATCCCTATAATGACCTGAGTTTGCCCTCTAACACACACAGTGCAGGAATCCAAAGTTTAAACAGATTTCCTTGGGCCAGGGCTTCACAGCCCAGTGGCAAAGAGCTTGTCTAACCTGTATGCATGAAGCCCGAGCTTCAATCCCCAGCTCTATAGATAGATGATAGATGATAGATAGATAGATAGATAGATAGATAGATAGATAGATAGATAGATAGATAGATAGACTGATTGACTGATTGATTAATTGATTGATATATAGATAGACAATTTTCTTCTGGGTATTTAGCATCAGACAGTGGCAGAGTCAGGACTTGAGCCCCGCACCTGCTTTGTGTCACTAACATATTACTTCTTCAGCATCAGATGGGACAGTGGAGATTCTCTTTGGACCAAGCTTCCTCATCTGCAAAATAAGGAAATGAAATCAAATGTTTTTGTAAAATGCCTTTCTTCTCTTGCATTCTTTGAGTAATAATCACTCATATCTGTGGGGTAGTTATCAAACGCCCACTATGCTCTTCTAGATGAATTATCTCATCCTATTATACCATCCCCTGTGATTCAGTGCAATCAGGATTTATTCCCCTTCAAAAATGAGGAACCTGTGGTTTGGAGAAATTCAGTTGCTTTCTTTAGGTCACAAGGCTAAGAAGTGAGGGGAAGGATGTGGATACTCAGACACACTAACAGGAGTCTACGCCCTCAGCCTTTCTGGCCTGCAGGGTCTGCGAGTCTATGTGACCCTCAGACATGCTGACAGAGGACACAGGCTTAGTCTATGCTGACCCTCAGACATGCTGACAGATGGCCTAGCGGTTAAGAGCACCGACTGCTCTTACAGAGGACCCGGGTTCGATCCCCAGCACCCATATGGCGGCTGAGAACCGTCTGAAGCTCCAATTCCAGGAGAACTCCAGCTCCAGGGGAATCCGAGACCCTCTTCTGACCTCCGCGGCGTTGCACGACACGGGTGCACAAACTTGCATGCAGACAGTACATTCATACACATACAGAAATAAATAAAATTAATAATAAAAAAAAATTAAAAAAAAAAAAAGACATGCTGACAGAGGACACAGGCTTAGTCTATGCTGACCCTCAGACATGCTGACAGAGGACACAGCCTTAGCCTATCTGGGTCCCAGGGTCTCAGAGTCCAGGTTCTGCTGTCCTCATCCTGGGATCACTGGTCCTGGGGAAATCTCAGCAAGTCTCGGGAGGCCCAGCTCCCTAGCTCCTGGGAGCTGCCGCTGCCTCCGATTCTGCTGGATGCTTCCAGAACATCTCTCCTAAGCATTGAAAGGGAAAAATCTTTTTTTTTTTTTTTTTTTTTTTTTTGGTGTTTTTGAAACAGGGTTTCCCTGTAGTCCTAGCTGTCCTGGAACTCACTTTGTAGACCAAGCTGGCCTTGAACTCACAGAGATCCACCAACCTCAGCCTCCCCAGTGCTGGGATTAAAGGCATGAACTACCATGCTTGGCTGAAAAAGGAAAATCTTTTAACTTAGAACTGCCCTTGCTAAACAAATAACAAAACAGTACTATATAGTTTATCTCAACTGCTTCAAAGACCAGAATGCTGGACTCGCACACAGGCAACTTAACTGAAGGCCTTTGTGACCAGCAAACAATAGGACTTTTTTTAAAAATATGTGTATTCATTGCAAAGCATAATGGCTTTCATTGTGACATTTTCATACGTGCATCTGACTTCTACCATACTGACCCCTTCCTTGCCCTCCCTAATTCCCTCTTCTCTGCCCCATCCCCTTTCTCTTTCCTAGTGGACAATCTGACCTGGAACTCACTCTGTAGACCAAGCTAGCCTTGAACTCACAACGATCCACCTGCCTCTGCCTCCCAAGTGCTAGGATTAAAGGCGTGCGCCACCACGCCCAGCTTTCTTCTGATTCTTTAAAGTAAGAAAAACAAAAAATAATAACTGAATGTAAAGGCCTGAGGTTTCTCCCCCTGAAGTAAGTCAGGGAGTGGCTTCCTGTTGAGTGCCTGAGCCTAGCAAGAAGTAGACTGGGATTTGTTATTGTCATTATTCTATTTATTTACATTTGGCTCTGATGATGTCAGTCTTATTCTTGGCAGGACATAACAAGTGGAACAAATATGTGTTGAGTAGCATCAGATAAGCAGTGGCGGGCTCATAGAGGCCTCAGCAGTGGAAGAGACCCCTGGGGAAGTGGGGGGATACAGCCCCACAAGGAGTCAGCCGCACTCCTTTCAGGCTCCACCTGTCCTCCTGTCTCAACCTTTTCTTTCCAGGGACATACACAAGGCATCCTTCCAATGTTCTTTTTTTTTTTTTCCAATGTTCTTTTTTTTTTCTTGTCTTTTAGAGACAGGGTCTCCCTGTAGCCCCAGCTGTCCTGGAACTTACTTTGTAGACCAGGCTGGCCTTGAACTCACAGAGATCCACCTACCTCTGCCTCCCAAGTGCTGGGATTAAAGGCATACAACACAACGCCCGGCCCAAATGTTCTTGCCCAGTACCTCAAACTCCCTTCCCTCTGCCTTCGGAGAGCTGCTGGATAAAGTGGTACACACTGGTCACATGGGACTGGCCATGAATTTGTGAAGCATCACAGTGACCTCAACCCAATTCAGTATTTCTCCAGCCATTCACCTGCCAGGCATTCTCACCCCCACCCCCACCCCTGTCCTGTTTTCCTGAGTCAGTAATGGGCCTCAAGGAGGCAGGCAAGATATCTCAGTAGGTAAGGTGCCTGCTGTCCAAGCACAAACATCTGAATTCTAATTCTTAGCACCCACATAAAGTCCAGGTGCAGAGATGCTTCTGTAAACACTGGAAATGAGAGTTGGGAGGAGACAGGCAGATCCCTGAAGCTCGCTGGCCAGCTAATCTAACAAATTGATGATATCCACATTCAATGAGAGGCCCTGCCCCAAAGATAAGGTGATGGGTGATGGGGGGAGAAACCCAGTGTTGACCCCTGGCCTCCACACACACCATTGCACACATGTGCATGCACACACACAAAGTATTAACAATGAGAGCCAAGCTGGATGGTAACATATACCTTTAATCCCAGCACTCAGGAGGCAGAAGCAGATGGATTTCTGTGAGTTTAAGGCCAGTCTAGTCTACATAGTTGAGTTCCAGGCCAGCCAAGGGCTACAGGGAGACCCTGCCTCAAAAACAAAAATTTTAAAAATAATAAAAAATAAGGAGACTCAGGTAGGTACTCCTCACCTTCTCCTTGACTAACTGCACCTGCCTCTAGCCATTCCCCTCCGTCCTCTTCAGCCAGCTCCTGTCTCTGAGCTTTAGAGATGGTCTATTTGCTTTCTCCCCAAACTCTGTCATGCTGTCCACCAACCAGGCTTTTGGGTGTTCAGCTGCTTCCTCTCAACTGGATCTGTTTCACAGACACTCGAATGTTCAGATACTTCACATCTTAGGAAAACCAGAGCTGGGAATGTAGCTCGGGTAGTGGAGTGCCTAGCATGCATGAGGCCCTGGGTTCCATCTCCAGTGCTGCACACATGGGGCACAGTGGTGCACGCTGACAATCTTAGCACAGAGGAAGGGCAGGCAGGAGGGCCAGGAATCCCAGGTCATCTGCAGCTATGGAATGAGTTTGCAGCCCACCTGAGCTACATGCGACCCTGTCTCAGAAAAAAAAGGAAAAAGGAATAAAAGAGGAAACTTGAAAAATGGCTCAGTAGTTAAGAGCACATACTGCCCTTGCAAGAGGATCTAAGTTTAGGTCCCAACACCCATGTCAGGCAACACACAACTGCCTGTAATTCCAGCTCCAAGGGATATGAACTATGAACTCCCCCCCTTATGGCTTCCCTGGGCAACTAAGACTTGTGTACACAGACACACAGACACACACAGACACACAGACACACACAGACACACACACAGACACACACACACACACACACACACACGCACACACACGCACACACACAATAAGGAGCTAGAGAGGCAGCTTCACCTTTAAGAGCACGGGCAGCCTTTGAATACGACCCAGGTTCAGTTCCCAGCACACACATGGTAGCTAACAACTGTAGCTAACTCTAGTTCCAGGAGATCTAATGCCCTCTTCTGGCCTCCACAGGCATTGCACACATGTGGGGCACCTACATACATGCAGGCATAACACTCATATACATACATTAAAAACAAGTCAAAAAAATCTTTAAATAATAAATGAATCTTAAAACAGGGAAGAAAAAAACAAAGAAGGAAGGAAGGCCAAGACATCCTTCTCCTGTCCCACTTATATCTCTTCAGCTATTGTTTTGTCATCTAATCAATTAAGAAAGTGATGCGAGAATCCGAGAATATGAATCCCTTGCATGCTCTGGCAGCACTCTAGGTCAACCTTGGCCCCCTTGTGCCCCTGCCCAGGTCGCAGAGGACTTCATGTTGCCAAATCCAGCAGCTACGTTTCACTTCTGCCCGCGACTTCTCAGGAACACTGGACACAGTCGACTACTCCCTTTGCTTGCAACAGTCCCTGGGTCTCTTTGCCACCCACACTGCCACATTGCCTGATACCCTCTAGAGCTGTTCATGGGCCCTCTCCACAGGAAGTCCCCAGGGCCAGCCAGAGTGCTTCAATGACTTGCTCCACACCAACTTTTTTAAATTTAATTTTTATTTATTTATTTTTAAGGGATGCACAATATAAGAGCACAGTTGTTTTCAGATCACATTAAAGTTGCTCAGTTTGACATACAATTGGGTTATTAATGCTAGCATCCACAGATGAGGGATACCATTCATCGTTTGTTTTCCTGGAACTGAGTTACTTCACTTAGCATGATATCTTCTAATTCCTCCATTTACCTGCAAAGTTCATGATGTCATCTTTCTTTACCACTGCATAGAACTCTATTGTGTAGATGTACCACGTTTTCTCTATGTACCCATCAGTTGAGGGGCACTTGGGTTGGTTTCAGCTCTTTGCTATTGTGAAGAGAGCTGCAATAAACATGGCTGTGCATGTATCTCTGCAGTAAGATGAGTCTGTGGGTACATGCCCTGGGGTATGGCTGGGTCAGGCAGCAAGTTCATTCCAAGTCTTCCAAGGTTCTCCACACTGCTTTCCATAGTGTCTGTACAAGTTTACATTCCCACCAGCAGTGGATGAGTGTTCCCAACCTCTCCAGCACTTGGTATCTTTTGTTTTCTTGATCCTAGCCAGTCTTATTGGAGTGAGATGATATCTTAAAGTGGTTTTAGTTTGCATTTCCTTAATTATTAGTGAAATTGAACACTTTTTAAGATGTTTCTCAGCCATCTCTAATTCTTCACTTGTGAAGTCTCTGTTCAGCTCTTTGCTCCATCTTTTGAGTGGGTCATTTGTTTTCTAATGAATTTTTTAAATTTTATTTATTTTTGTATTTGTGTGAATGTACTGTCTGCATGTAGGTTTGTGCACCCATGTCGTGCAATGCCGTGGAAGTCAGAAGACAGTCTTGGATTCCCCTGGAACTGGAGTTCTCCTGGAATTGGAGTTACAGATGGCTCTTAGCCGCCATGTGGGTGCTGGGGATTGAACCTGGGTCCTCTGCAAGAGCAGTCGGTGCTCTTAACTGCTAGGCTATCTCTCCAGCCCCCAGGTCATTTGTTTTCTTTCTTCTTTGTTTTTTGAGTAGTTTATATATTCTGGAAATCAGTGCTTTGTCAGTTGTATGTGCAGTGAAGGTTTCCTCCGACTCTGTGGATTTTCTCTTCACTTCCTTGATTGTTTCTTTTGATGTACAGAAGCTTTTGAGTTTAATGAGGTCCCATTTGTCAATTGTCCACCTTAATTCTTGCGCAGCTGCTGTCTGATTTAGGAAGTCTTTTCCTACACCTATGTCTTGTAGTCTGCTACCAACTTTTTCTTCTATCACCTTCAGAGTTTGGGGTTTCACATTGAGGTCTTTGATCCATCTGGAGTTCACTTTTGTACAGGGCAGGGACTTACGGAATGGCTCTTATCCACCGTCATGGTATTCCTCACAGCATTGCTTCTGACCAAGAACTCACTTCACAGCCAAAGAATGTGACTGTGGGCCCATGGTATGGTATCTACTGGTTCTTACCATGTTCCCCACCACCCAGAAGCAGCTGGCTTGTATAGAACGATGGAATGGCCTCATAGAAGACATAGTTACAATGCCAATTAGGTAGCAATACCCTGGAGGGCTGGGGCAAGGTTCTCTAGCAGGCAGTATATGCTTTGATCAGGCCCACTATATGGTTCTGTTTTTCCTATAGCCAGAATTCATTGGTCCAGGAACCAAGGGGTGGAAATGGGAATGATTCCCACTCACTATCACCCCTAGTGGCCCAGAGGAAAATATTTTGCTTCTCCGTACCCCCGACCTTGCGTTCTGCTTGGTCTAGAGTTTTGGCTCCAAGGGGGGAGTGCTTTTGCCCGGAGATACAGCAAACATTCTATTGAACTGAAGCTAAGACTTCCCCCTGGCCACTTCGGGCTTCTACTGGCCTTTAAGCCAACAGGTAAGGAAGGAATAACAGTAGTAGGAGGAGTGATTGATCCAGACTACCTGGGGAAATTGGACTTTTTCTCACACAATGGGGGCAAGGAAAGCATTATGTCTGGAAGGCAGGAGATGCTGTAGGGCGCCTTCTGGTGCTACCATGTCCTATGATTAAGGTCAATGGAAAACTCCAACAACCCAAACCAGACAGGACAATAAATGGCCCAGACCTTCAGGGATGAAGTATGGGTTCACTCCCCCAGGGAAAGAGCCAAGACCTCAGAGGTGCTTGCTGATGGCGGAGGAAAAACAGAATGGGTAGTAGAAGAAGGTAGTCATAAATATCAGCTGAACGCACGGGACCAGTTGCCAGAAACGTGGTTATCATATAGATTATTAACCTTCGTTCCCTTTTGGTTAAGAATGTGCTTGTTTATATCGTATATATATATATATATGTATATTGTATGTATATAAGTGGATACTTGTGTTCCCCTTTGAATGTGCAACTGAGATATGTGTTAAGTGTTTTCATATTTAGGTTATTAAGATACTGAAGGACTAAGTGTTCCTCAAGGACATTACCACCTACTCTAGATATAATGTTTTGTATTGCACATGAGATACTTATAACATGTTAGTGGAATTATGACCTTGCCATGTTTGCAATGACATTTAAGCAGAAGGGCTATTTATTGTGTTTGTCAAGTTGACAAGGGGTTGGACTTGTCATGGTTAATCCTGGGGTTCAACTTGACTGGACTAAGAACAAATAAGAGAAAAGGGTCTTCTGATTGGACCACCTCAACCCGGATGGCCACCCCCAAATGTGGGGGTTACCTTCTGCCGCAGGCAGTATTTAAGGCCAGGCAGCGGGAGAGTGGTCCCTTTTTCCTTCTGTGGCTTGCCTCTCTCTCCTTGGTGAGTTTGTCTCTGTTGCTGTGATCAACTTTCGGATCCCAGCTGTGTACCGAGACTGGCAGATCTCCTGGGATCCATTCGGGCCTTCAGCACTAGACTGGGGATTCTGAGACATCCAGCCTTGCGGACTGAGCAGTTCCCTGGATTCCGCCTCTCCATTCGGCGCTACTGTTGAGCCCGTTCAGTGAGAGCAAATCAATAAATTGTATTATAGTATATATATTCATCTGTTCTTCTGTTTCTTTAGAGGGAAGGAAACCATTGGACGAATAAGTTTGTTTTTGATTC
>VZQC01011776.1:308694-402473 GCA_009823505.1 Rhizomys pruinosus | reverse complement strand
GTTGTGTTGTATTATCATTGTCATTCAGGTCCAGGAATTATTTTATTTCTTTCTTTATTTCTTCCTTGACCCATTCATTATTCAGGAGTGTTGTTTTGTCTCCATGTGTTCTTGCAGATAGTAGGGCTTAACCTGGTGTTGATATTGATCTTTATTGCACTGTGATCTGATAGAATGCATGAAATTATTTCAATCTTTTTGTATTTGTGGAGGCTTTTTTGTGTCGCAGTATGTGGTCAATTTTGGAGAATGTTCCGTGGGGTGCTGAGTAGAAAGTGTATTCTCTGGTATCAGGATGGAATATTCGGTAGATGTCTGTGAGGTCTGTTTGGTGTATCATATCATTCAGTTCAGATGTCTCTCTGTTTATTCTTTGTCTGGTTGACCTGTCCTAAAGGCTCAGTGGGGTATTGAAGTCCCCTACTGTGGTGGTTTGAATGAGTGTCCCCCATAGGCTCTAGGTATTCGGACGTTTGTCTCTGGTTGGTGGCACTGTTTTTGGCGGTCTTAGAAGGTGTGGCCGTGCTAGAGGAAGTATATCACTGGGGGCAGGCTTAGTGAGTTTAACAAGCCTCATGGTCTCCAGTCGCCCTCTCTCTCTGCTTCCTGTGCTCATTGCGAGATGTGACCCTCGGCTTCCTGCTCCAGCTCCAGCCGCCATGCCTCCCGCCACAATGGACTCTAATTCCCTGGAACCTTCAATCATAAGCTTAAATAAACTCTTCCTTTTATAAGTTCCTTGGTCATGGTTTTTTATCACAGCAACAGAAAAGTGACTAATACACCTACTATGAGTGTATTGGGGTTAATCTGTGCCTTGAGGTCCTGGAGAATTGTCTTTATTAAATTTAGTGCACCAGAGTTTGGTGCATATATATTCATGATTGTGAAATCTTCATGATCAATTGTTCCTTTGATAAAGATATAATGGCCTTCTTTGTCTCTTCTGATTTCTTTTACATTGAAGTCTATTTTGTCTGATGTTAAAATAGCAACACCTGCTTTCTTTTTGGTACCATTTGCTTGGAATAGTTTTTTCCATCCTTTCACTTTAAGGTGGTGCCTATCCTTAAGGGTGAGATGTGTTTCTCGTGGACAGCATATCGTTGGATTCTATTTCCTAATCCAATCTCCCAGTCTATGTCTTTTGATTGAAGAGTTTAGTCCATTAATATTTAAGGTTATAACTGAAAAATGTGTGTTGCTTCCTTTCACCTTATTATCCATTTGCATTTTTTGTCTAGGTTTCTACTTCTGCAGTTATGCTTTTATTGATTTCTCTTTCTAGGTGCCTGGGGATAGTTGCTCCTTTCTTCCGTCCTTTGAATTGCTTCAAGTATTCTCTGAAGGGTTGGTTTTCTGGACATGTATTTTATCATCTTGTTTATGTCATGGAAGTTTTTCTCTCTCCTTCAACTAGAATCAACATTTTTGCTGGGTATAGTAACCTGGGTTGGCATCTATAGTCCTTTAACACTGGGAATGCTCCACGTTCTTCTTGCTTTCATAGTTTGCACTGAGAAGTCAGTTGTTATTCTGATGGGTTTCCCCTTATAGGTAACTTCTTGTTTTTCTCTTATGGCTTTCAGAATTTAGTCTTTGTTTTGGGCATCTAACATTTTAACTATGATATGGCATGGGCAGTTTCTTTTGTGATCTTGTCTGTTTGGAGTTCTGTGTGCTTCTTGTATTCATATTGGTTTGTCTTTTTTTAGTTTGGGGAAATTTTCATCTACTATTCTGTTGACAATCTGATCAATACCATTCTCTTGGGATTCTTCTCCAACCTCTATCCCTATGATGCAGAGGTTTGACCTTTTCTTTTTCTTTTTTTTTTAAGATTTTTTTATTTTTATTTATTTCTGTATGTGTATGAATGTAGTGTCTGCATGTTGGTTTGTGCACCCATGTCGTGCAATGCCACGGAGGTCAGAAGAGGGTGTCGGATTCCCCTGGAACTGGAGTTCTCCTGGAACTGGAGTTTCAGACGGTTCTCAGCTGCCACGTGGGTGCTGGGGATCAAACCCAGGTCCTCTGCAAGAGCAGTCAGCACTCTTAACCCTAGGCCATCTCTCCAGCCTGATGTTTGATCTTTTCATAGTGTCCCACAATTCCTGGTTGTTCTATTTTTGTGTATTTTTAAATTTTTCATAATCTTTACTTGAGGTTTTTAGTTGTTCTGTGTTATCTTCCAGGTCTGATATTCTTTGTTCTGCTTCCTCCATTCTACTTCTTTTTTTTTTTCCATTCTACTTCTGAGGCTTTTTCTGTTCCTTTCCTCTTGATTGGATGAGTGTTCAATTTCCTTCTTCATTTCATCTTGTGATTTCTTTAGTATTTCCATTTCCTTTTGGAGCTTCTCAATCTCTTCCTGTAGCTCTTTGCTTTGCTGGTCAGTTTCCTTTTTTATTTTGACATGGGATCTTTTCAGTGTTTCCACTTCCTTCCAGAGTTTGTCATTTTCTCCCTCTAGTTCTTTCTGGTATTTGTCAATCTCTCTCTTTCTAGGTCCTTCTTGAGTTTTTCATTCTCTGTCCTTAGTTCTTTGACTTGTTCTTTATATTCTTTGATTTCTTTGAATATGTCTGAAATCTTTCCAATAAGATCTGTGTCCTGGGCCATCCCCAGGGGGATCCCACTGTAGGAATCTCCCACAGGGTTGGTAGAGCTTGGTGTGGGATTATCCTGCACCTTTCCCATGTTGTCCCTTCGTCATGTCCCTGGCAAGTGGGTTTCTCTTTGCCTGTGCTTCAGGTGGTTCTGGGAAATCCCCAATCTAAGCTATGTGCACTCACCAAGATTTATATATTTTAAAAAATCAAGTGTTCCCTGAGCTGGAGAGATGGCTCAGTGGTTAAGAACACTGGCTGCTGTTGCAGAGGACCTGGATTCAGTTCCCAGCACCCACATGGTGGCTAACTACCATCCATAAATTCCAGTTCTAGGGGATATAGGCTCTTCTTCAGGCCTCTGTGGGTACAGCATGCATGTGCTATACTCAAATTTGGGAAAACACTTATACACATAAAAATAAAAATAAAAATAAGAAAGGAACAAGTAACCCTTCAAAACCCTCATATCAATTTACAAAACATACTCTACAATGAGATAATATAGCTGTGTTTCTCCTCTTCCCAGCAGAATATTTACTCTCCAAAATCATGAGTATATCCATTTTGTTCACTGCTTTACTACCAGGTATTAGTAGCATAGCATCCAAAACACTACAAGTCCTAATAAATAGTGGTCAAATGATGACTGAATGTGAGAAAACAAAGGAGGAAAATGACACTTGTGTGAGTCCTATGGACCATGGTGAATTCACAAAGACATCTTTATCACCTGGGTACTGGTTGGCTCTGAGCCAAGACAGTAGGACTGGAAGGATTGAACTGTATTGAACTGACTTGAAGTGAGGCTTGAATCAGCCCCACTTTAAGCTACATCTGAGCTCTCACTTACTGAGCACATAACTAGGCTAAATGTTCTTCATGTATTGTCTCATTTAATCCTGAAGATCCCAAGGAACAATACTGTTCTTTTTCAATTTTTATAAATTCAGGAATTCAGCAGTCAGAGTCCCTAGAGGGAAGAAAATAGTCACTTAGGGATGATTTCAGGAGAATCTCACAAAGAAGCCCTTGACAAAGCTATAGACAGAAGATGACATGAGGGGTGTTGCGATGTCCCAGGGCTAGGAGGGCCAGCCGAGCTTTATTACTGCTAAATACACCTGAAGTTTGCCAGAATCTACATACCTCTTGGTCAAGGTCGATAGGGATAATGACAGGAGCAGAAAAGAAGGTCTGTGGATACGTGTAGCCCCTGGACCTCTGAGAGAATCAGAAAAGGAAAAAATGTGCCCAGTCCCCGCTTCCCCATCTCTCTCAGGTTGTACAATATCCAAACTCAAATGGCTTCTCGAGAGCATGTCTTGACCTTCATGCCATCCTAAAGGTCAGTCTGCCAGGCCTAGAGCAGATGGAATAGGGTGGAGGATATATTTGGAAGTACAGATTAAAGACAATGAGCACAAGTCCCAAGACCATATCTCTGAAAGCCAGTGTCCTCTGCAAAGTCTGTGCTGTGCCCTCTGTAGTCCTCCAAGACTTCAGGCTGACTTAGAGCCACATGCCACCTTCTTGGAACAGAAATTAGAGAAGTCAGTATTCTCCTCAGACCCAGATGCTCATGAATCAATGTTCTGAGACAGTCTTTATGGAACAAGAACATAAAGACTATCCTTATGGTCTAGGGGATATAGAGAGGTCATACCAGGGAGGTCACTAGACCCATCTGCATAAGGACTCTGGTTAGATGAGAGGTGGAAAGGGCACTCCTATCTACAGTCCATGTGCAGGAGCTAATGTGGATTTAATGTGGAATCTAGCCACTTTGGTAACTCAAGCTAAAAATCATATGTTTTCATAGAGATCACAGGAAAGCAGGTCAGATCACGTGATAATCCACTTTGCCCTGGATTACAGCTGGTGGCTCTGGCCCTGAAGATGCCAGCATTCGGCTCAGGCCCTTCAACAACACACCCATGTCCTTAGTCTTCCTCCATGGCGCAGTTTCTAAAAAACATTCCCATACTGGCGGGATTTGAATGACTGTCTGGAAAGCTCTGCTGATCTCAAGTGGAAAAATTCCCTGGAAATAGCATGAGCTGTACTGTCTGGTGTAAGCACTGTTTCTCGAACCCTTCCTTGTAGTAACTTCAGCTGTGGGTTTTACTAGTAGACATCTGCCAGTTGAAAGAGAAATCCAAAAGTCACTAACTCAAGGATTCTGACTCTAGAAAATAATTCAATAGTGACAGAGTCTTATGAATAGATAAATCCAACTCCTTGCAGCAGACTTTCTATTAGACAGCCTTGAGCTGCCTGAAGTTTTTAATTCTTTTATTATCTGCATTAACACATCAGCAATAAGGTTTTGTTTTTTTCCTCCATATGGCCCCTACTCCCACTGTACCAAAATATTCGATTTTTTTTTAGCTAAAATTTCTGAAGAAACATATTCTCAGACAATGTAGGAATGTTAAATTTGCTTATGGCTTCTATAGCACTCATTGTAAAACTCCAATCAGTTGAAATTAGACCAAATTATAGCACTCCTAACAGAATATGAGGATGGTGGAGCTTAGGAATGTTGTAGTGGCTGGAATGGTGTACCACCACTCTGAATGATATACTCTCCCAGAACCTATGAATGTGACCTCAATGGGAGAAAGGGTCCATAAATGTAATGAAGTTAAAGATGTGACAAGGTCAACCTGAATTCACCAGGTAAGCCCTAAACCCAATGAGAAGCATCTAGATAGGTGATTGGGACACATGGGAGAGAAGGTGATGTGAAGGCTGGGTGGATATGAGCCGATGTGAAGTGTGCACTGTTGGGTTCTCCAGAGAAGCAGAACTGATGGGGATTTATTAGATCAGTTTAAACCATCAGAGACTAACTCAACCCACAGTGATGGGATGTGAGAAACCAGTAGCTGCTGGGTCCAAAATGCTGCAAGCCCATGATCAGGCGGGACCAATGATGCAGCCCATTCCAAGGCAAAGGACCAGAAACCTCTGAAGAGTCAGAGCTGTATGCTCAGATTCAAAGCTGAGAAATCTGGCAACTAGTATTCACAGTCGAGGGAAGCAAATGACCACTAAAGAGAAACATGTTCATCCATGTTCACATCTGCTCTATTCACAATAGCTAGAAATGGAAATGGCATTGATTCCATACACTGACAAATGGATAATGAAAATGTGTGTGTGTGTGTGTGTGTGTGTGTGTAATGGAATTTTATTCAACTGTAAAGAAAAGTAAAATTATGAAATTTTCAGTAAATGGATGGAACTAGAAAACATACTAAGGAAGGTAATGCAGAATGTACCTTTGCAGGACAAAGGTACATTCTCAGTCATTGTGTTTCCTAGAGTTGAATCTTTACAATTAATTGTGTGTCTAACATGGAGTACCTGCAGGGTCCAGGAGGCTGCAATGAGGTCATCGGTATGTGGGAAGAAGAATCTTGAGGAAGGGGAAAATAGAACATGGGTGATATGAGGAGGCGAAGTGGAATAACAGGAGGAATGGGGAGAGGGATGGCAGGATAGAGTGGAAGGTGGAGTTACAGGAGGGAGAACTAACACTAGGGTGTTTGAAAAGGCCATATGGAAACCTACTGTACTATAAGCTTCCTACACACACACACACACACACACACACACACACACACACACCATGAATGTCTTTAATTTCAGTTACCTTATGTAAGGAATGATGGTCCTCCCAGAAATCATAGGTTGCCAGATGAAAAGCCCAGTGCCAGGTGTGAAATATCTCCCCTCAAGTTGTTGATGGGGTGTCTCAGAGACCCCAAAACAATATAGGCTATTACTGTTGCTCTTAGCTGCCCACTAGACCTTGGTAGTAAGACCCAATTCCTGAAGGCATCACACACATTGGTCACAAGACACAGAGAAATATGATCTCATACTACCAGAAGGTATAATGTAGGCTGCTAGGGGTGGGGAGAGGGAGTTATCAATAGTCTTACCCAGCTGTAGATCCTGTGAGCTATAATACCTGGTATGCCAAGATATAACCATGGGAGCAGTAGTGGCCTAAATGTTATGGGGGTAACTGACTGATTTCCGATTGGATTTAAGTCCCATTTCACAGAAGGAAATGCATGCCTGGTACTGTTTGTTTGTTTGTTTGTTTGTTTGTTTGTTGGTATTTTTGAGACAGGGTCTCCCTTTAGTTACAGCTGGCCTGGAGCTCATTCTGTAGACCAGGCTGGCCTTGAACTCACAGAGATCTGCCTGCTTCTACCTCCCAAGTGCTGGGATTAAAGGTGTGTACCACCATGCCCAGTGTTACTGCTAAATCTAGCCAAGAATCCATGGTTAGGGAGTTCACAGGCCCCAGGGGTGAACATACTACTCTTATTTTGCTACATGAACATAGTATCAAGCTCTCCTTAAAATTCATATCTCTATACCACTAGATTAGTCTAGAGTAGGAATGGACAGAATCCTGACTTCTAATTAACCCTGCTACCAAAAATCTCCTGCAAACAAACTCACTGAGCCATGTGCTTTTGTGATCTGGGCATCTGACCTTGATTCCTCAGAACCTCAATTTGCTACTCCACCTAAGATAGTGAATGAATGTGGGTGTGCTTGAGAATTAACAGATCAAAACTGAAAGGCAGCACATCTTCATTGAAAACAATGAGGATTGAGGAAAATGTTTGACATTGTGTGTGTGAGATGTTTTAGGCCTAGGGAAAGATTAGCTGATAAGGATCAATCTAAAGCTTGCCATTCCCCAAAACTGATGCTGGAGAAATGGTTCTGAAGAAAATTATGAGTGAGGCCTTGCTGAGGAGCACAATTCCAGGAGACATCTGGAGTGAGTTCAGGCCCACTTTTTTTTATTTGTTTGTTTTTAAGGGATTCTACAATATAATAACACAGTTATTTGCAGATAACATTGATGTTACTCAATTTGCCATACAATTAGGTAATTGGTGCATTTTGCAAGTATCTATGTCCAAATTTTGAACAACCCAAGGTTCCCATAGTCCAGTTGGAGAAGCTTGTATGCACAGGCATGTTGATCAATTAGGAGTCCAGACTATATTGCTGTAGTCTCATGATTCACCCCTATCTCTCTGCAGCCCTTACATTCTACCATGCCTCCTCTTCCGCAATTTGTTCTCTGGGCTTTGGGAAAGGGGCACAAGTGGGTGAGAAGAAAACAGTCTACTTTCTTTGGAGTTGTCATTTTGGACTCTAGTCTGTTCAGGTTGTTTCCCTTCATGGGTTGACAGCTTTTCCAGTGATACCTTTTTAGTCATACTAACAAAGCACAAGCAACTGGATTACAGGTATTTAAGTAGTACTAATTATTATGGCAAGCTAAGCTGTGAGCATAGACACAGATGCTTGGATGGTATGCTAATCCGCAAACTGTGGTTTCTCTATAAAGGGTGACAAGTTCTTATTGTGGCTTATAACATCTCCTAACCACTAGAGGACATAAGCTTGTGGCATCTGCTGTGAGTTATTCCTCCAAGGAGAGAACTAATAGCCAATTAGATTTGGGATATATATAGACACTTGGCTGCCACTGTTGCACAGTATCTCCAGGCAGTTGAGGTGTAGCTGATACTGACGGAGGAGTCTTGCTTGTCTCACGGAGACCAATATTTTGCTGTATTGCTTTAGTGGCCTTTGGTAATGCTCTCTGGCATTTCAGAGGCCAGTTGTACATTAGCAAGTGACGTCTCATAACATTTTTTCATGCTCACACCAGGTCATCAACAACAGGGACTTACTGCCTTTCTCCTTGCATATATCCCACTTATAGGCAAAAGGCCTTTATAATTTGGGGGGGGGGTTGAGTCCCCTAGCCAACATCTCCTAGGCAGAATAATTCATTGCTGATGTCAGAGCTTTCCTGTACTAATATATTTTGCTTAATTACACAGCTGATAAAGACTTTACTATTGAATTTGGCTCTAGATAGAGAATTATCCTTTCACAGTTCCTATGCCTATCAGTCAATTAAAAAAAGGGTAGTTACACCTGTTTTATAAGAAATTACCACTATAACAGTTGGCTCTAATTTACAGTTAGGGAATGATTTCATTACCATCATGTTTTTCTTTTTCCTATAAAGGGGAGAGGTAGGAAGGTTTCTCAGTATCTGGAAGGAAAACTTCATCAGGGCCCATTATAAACAGTTAACTCCAGAGAGATGCTCAGTGTCTGTGACTCAGGCAGTCTGAGGTTCCTCTTTCTTTAATGTTCAGATGGGTCAGCCTCTCTGCTGGCATTTCCCAGTCCATCGTGCACAGCTATAAGTTGTATGTTTTCAGGCATTTAGATTGGTGATTTTCTGTGGGAACATACAATTCTCCTCCCATTGTTAGTTTCAAGATCTCAAAAATTGAAAATTTATCAATAGGATTGGAACACAGAGTTTTCCATTTGTATCCCAGAAAGGATACTACCCCACCTCCCTCTTTTTGTTTGTTTGTTTTTTTTTTTAGGTTTTTATGTTTTGACCTATAGATGCCTAAGTTGCAGGCCCACTTTTATAACTAAAGTTAAGAGTCAGGCTATTTATTCAGTAAAAGTGTGATGTGGCTTGGTAACCCTGGAGTGTGGTTCTCAGGCCTCATCAGAGAAGTTTCTTTATATAGCAGGCAATGATTAATGCAGAAACTTACAGCTGGCCAAAGTACAATGTCCATGGAGTGCTCAGCCACAGTAGGACATCAATATCATTCCTCAGAGATCACAGAAGTGTGAGAGAATTGAGAAGTTGGAGAGGACCAGAATGAAACAGTGTCTTCTGGATGTGACAGGACCACGGCTCTCCTGAACTCACAGCAGCTGTGGTTCTCTGCACAAGATCAAGCCAGTCAGCATTCCAGATTGAAGAGGGGAAGGGATCCAAGCCGCCACCCCTAGCTGAAGAGCAATGAACAGTTGATAGCTTTTAGGAGAGGGAGAGTCAGTTTTCCATAAGGATGTGGCCCCCGTAGTCAACCACGGGCCAAAGAAAGGTCCCGAACCAAGGAGAATATGGGCGGCACAAATTGGACTTGGCGGGTTGAAGTTGGGAGGGATTGGGGCGTATTGAAGAGAAGTGGTGGGGATGAATATGATCAAAATACATCGAATGCATGCATGAAATGTTCAAAGAATTAATAAAATTATTATATTTAAAGACAGTAAGGAAACTACAGAGAGGAGTCAAGCATGGACTGCACGAGGCCCTCCCTTATTCAGCTTTTTGTTGCTTCCAGGGGACCGGCAGCCTACTGCATTCCGCCCCCCCCCCATTCAAATTGGACCTTCTCCACTGGCTTGCTGACCTGCATGCCAGTCACCCTCACAGACACACCAAGAAGAGTGCTGGGGTCTCTCAATCCAGCCAATTATAGTCAAGATTATCCATCACCATGTGAGCGTAAGCCCAGAACCATCTAGAGCCACCAGAAGTTGGAGGAGGTAAGGCAGCTTTCTCTCTGGAGCCATCAGAGGACGAAGAGCCCAGCCCACACCTTGATTTCAGACTTGGCCTCCAAAGCTCTGAGAGAATACATTGCTCTTGCTTTAAGGCAAGCTACAGGGCTTCATTACAGCAGTTATAGGAAACGAACACAAGGACTATTTTGGATATGCAAGTCGAATTCCTTCCTGTCACGGATGGGGAAAATAATCGAATTCCCTAGTGACACGCGGTTTACGTTTGCACACAGGTGATCACGTTGGGTTTTCATAGCCAGTCTGAAGTAGCAGTTATCACCCAAGAGGAAAAAATAAGCCCAAAGCCATAGCCGCTGGAAGATTCTCCTTGCAAAGCTCACACTTTTCCCACCAAATCTCTGTCTGTGGTTCAGAGAGAGCCACATCCAGATCACTCGGCTGAGGAACAAACTCCAGTGCACATTGTATGTTCCAGGCCACTGTTCAAATACAAGGGCTCATCTCGAGAGCAGGACTGTCAAACAATGAAGAGCTGGGTTCAAAAGAATGGCTTCAAGGCTCACAACCTAGATCCTGAGCCTAATTAAAATGGGTGTCTCTAAATGGAACAGTGGTAAAGTTGCAGGTGACTTGAATGAGCAGAACATGCCGTTTATTTTCTTATGAAATACGCTTTTTAAGATTCTCAGAAAGCCGAGACCATCAACAGCTCCCCCAAGCCAAGTGGCTTGAGGAACCCTCCCCCCACTTCCATTCCTGTCTGTCTTGTTAAATGTTTTATTTATGTGCTACAAGGGATACCACATCAAAGTCCCACTGGTTCTCATAGTAATGAGCCAAGAATTGAGTTGAGCAAGCAATCAAAAACAATAACAATTGTTCTTACAACAAAACTTGCCAGTTTGCAATTACTTAGCAGTTCCAATTGGAAGATTTTGCCTCTGCAGCAGGCTGAGGTTCTCCATCAGAGGCTAATTAGATTAAGTTAGGAGTGACACATTAACTGGAAAGATTAATTCATTTGGGTTATTGTAGCTTTACTTGTGATCTACACCAAGACAGAACCATCCTTTGGAGAGTTTGCTGCTTCCTCATCTAGTGGAATTGACTGGATTCCTGGGACCAGGGCATGTGGCCCACCGAGTTAACCAAGGATTATTTGTCACTGGATTCTTCTCTAGATTCATCCTCCCAGCTGCTGTGGGAGAGTCACTGAAGGTAGAATCCCAACAAAGTGTTCCTTTTCTTTAAAACAAAACAAGAGGGCTAGAGAGATGACTCAGTGGCTAAGAGCACTGGCTGCACTGGGTTAGCAAGTGTCTGGAAATCCAGTTTCAGGGGATCCAACGCCCTCTTCTGGCCTCTGTTGGGCATTGCATATGTAGGCAAACACTCATATTCATAATATAGAAATAAAATTTTTTTAAGAAAACACAACAAAAGCAGCTGTATTGTAGTATGACCAATAGACAGTAAACCACACAAAGTTAAATGTACAAATTTAAGTGTACCTGGTAGTGCACACCTATAGTTCTTAGCCTTTAGGAAGCAGAACTAGGAGGGTTGGGAGCCCATCCTCAAATACATAATGAGTTTGGGGCCAGCCTTCACCAGGTTACAAGTGATGCTATCAGAAGAAAAAAAAAAACAGAAAGAAATGAAATTCCATACATTTTGACATTCCAGTGCTTATCAAACTACCATCACAATCAGAATGATGAGCCCTTTTGCCAGGTCAGTATCACACAAAGATACTGACCTGCTTTCTGTCTTTCTAGATTAATCTGTCTTTTCTAGGATTTTCTATATATGGAGTCATATAATATATATTCTTTATTTTGTTCTTTCACCCACAAAATTAGAATTCATCTGCATTGCTGCAAGTTACCAATAATTAATCCTTTCGCTATACACATATACCACATATCTATCTAGCTGTTGAGAAATCTAGGCCATTCTAATTTCAATTTACATAAAATTGCTATGAATAATGGTACATATGTTGGACATATGTGTCATTCCTTTTGGGAAAATACCTGCATGTGAATGGCTCTCCAAGTAGACATGAAACTGTCTAATTTGCAAATCCACTCTATTGTCTGTGTGGCACGCCTGCTGCCAACATAAGAGTCTATATCATTGCCAAATCTAGTATGGTTAGCCATTTTAATCCTAGGCACTCCAACAGGTATGTCCTGGCATCTCACTGCAATCTTAATTTGCATTTCCATAAAACCTGTGATGTAGTATACATTCCCATGGCTAGTCATGGATCTTCCTTAATGAATGGTTGTTTTATTATTAAGCTCCTTACATATTTTATCCAATACAGTTGGCCCTCTGTATTTTTTGATTTGACTCCCATGGACTCAACAAACCACAGACCCAAACAACCATGAACTGAAAATATTTAAGGTAAAAATAAATAAAGAAAGAAAATAAAATAATTAAAAATAAATAAATAAATAAATAAATAAATAGAAAATATTTAAGGAAAATTCTGCATCTGTACCAAACAGGTACAGATTTCTTTCTTTGTCATCATTCCCTAAAAAAATACTGTATAATGAGGTGTGGGAAGCAGGTAGGGCTGGAGAGGTGGCTCAGTGGTTAAAAGCACTGGCTGTTCTTGCAGAGGACCAGGGTTCAGTTCCCAGCACACACATGGCAGCTAACAACTTGATGTCTTGTCTCTTCTGGCCTGTGGGCATTGCATGACACAGGTGCACTTATATCATGCAGGTAAACCATTCATTCACATAAAATAAAAATAGCAAAGCATGGTGGTACACACCTTTAATCCCAGCACTTGGGAGGCAGAGGCAGGTGGATCTCTGTGAGCTCAAGGCCAACCTGGTCTACATAGCAAGTTCCAGGCCAGCTGAGGATACAGGGATATCCTGTCCCAAAAATAACAAAAACTAAACTTAAAAATATGTATATTTCTTACATACTGTATTATAACTAGTTACAGAGCATGTACACTGCACTGTACTAAGCTTTAAGTGATCTAGAGATGATTTACAGTACACAGCTTTGATGAAACTATCCATCCAGAGACCTTAGTATCTGAAGGAGAGCCTGGAACCAATTCCCCCAGGAATTCCCAGAGAACCACTGTATGCAGCCCTCACATATTTTCTCTTGGGTTGTGGTTTGTCTTTTTCTCTCTCAATGGTATCTTTTGCAAAACTACTGTTCTTTTTTTAAAATTTTTTTTTATTATTTATCTTTGTATGTGTATGAATGTACTGTCTGCATGCAGGTCTGTGCACCCGTGTCGTGCAATGCTGCGGAGGTCAGAAGAGGATCTCGGATTCCCCTGGAACTGGAGTTCTCCTGGAATTGGAGTTACAGACGGTTCTTAGCCGCCATGTGGGTACTGGGGATCGAACCCGGGTCCTCTGCAAGAGCATCGGTGCTCTTAACCGCTAGGCTATCTTTCCAGTCCCTAAAAACTACTGTTCTTAATTTTGATAAAGTCCAATTTGATTTTTTTTCTTTTATGGACTATGTTTTGGTATTAGATCAACTAACCCAAGATCACAAATTTTTCTCTTACAAGTTTTACAGTTTTAAGCTTCTTTTAGGTCTGTGGTTCATATGGTGTTTAATTGTGTATAAGATATGGAATGTGAATACATGGTCTAGGATAGATATTGAGTCACTCCAGCACAGTCCTTTCTTTATTCACTAAACTGCCCTTGCTCCCTTTTTAAAAGTCAGTTTCCACATATACATGGATCTGTTTCTGATTTCTGGATTATCTATCCTATTTACTTTTTTTTTTTTTTTTTTTTTTTTTTTTTTTTTTTGTTTTGAGAGGGGTGGTCCCTGTAGCCTCAGCTTGGTCCTGGAACTTGCATTGGTAGACCAAGGCTGGCCTTCAGACTCACGCAAAAGATCCGCCTGCCTCTGGCCTCCCAAGTGCTAGGATTAAAGGCATACGCCCACCATGCCCTATCCTATTTACTTATTTCTCTGTCTTTGTACCAACAAGTATATTTCTATTATTCCAGCTTTAAAATAAGTATTGAAGTCAGATATTGTTAGACTTATAATTCTGTCCTTTTTAAAAGATATTTGGGGCTGGAGAGATGGCCTAGCGGTTAAGAGTGCTGACTGCTCTTGCAGAGGACCCAGGTTTGATCCCCGGCACCCACATGGCAGCTGAGAACCTTCTTTAACTCCAGTTCCAGGGGAATCTGACGCCCTCTTCTGACCTCTGAGGCATTGCACAACATGGGTACACAAACCTACATGCAGACAGTACATTCAGACACCTAAAAATAAAAAAATAAGGGGCTGGAGAGATGGCCTAGCGGTTAAGAGAGCTGACCGCTCTTACAGAGGACCCGGGTTCAATCCCCCGCACCCACATGGCGGCCGAGAGCCGTCTGTAACTCCAATTCCAGGAGAACTCCAGTTCCAGGGGAATCCGACACCCTCTTCTGACCTCCACAGCATTGCACGACACGGGTGCACACACTTGCATGCAGACAGTACATTCATACACATACAGAAATAAATAAAAAAAATTTTAAAATATTAAAAATAAATAAAATTTAAAAAATATTTGGACCAATTTAAGTTATTTTCATATCAATTTTGGAGTCAGCTTGTTAATTCCAACAATATTGGGCAAGAATTTTTATTGGCATTTTGAACTGTGAATAAACACAAATGTGAATATATTGAGATTTTCTTTCATTCATGTTTTATATTTTAATGTATTTGCATTTTCTCTTTTTGCCACATTTACTCCTCAATATTTCATACCTTTATGCTGTAATATATAGCACACATTTAAAAAAAAATTTTCAGTCCCTTATTTGCAAGGGTAAGGCAGAGGGATCAAGAATTCACAGCATGCCCAAGCCATCCTTGACTGTACATGAAACAGAACAAATGTCAATTTCTGGTTGTTCACTGATAGTACAGAGAGAAACCATGAGTCCTTGCCGAGTGGTCCTGGTTGACCTGGTGCTCCCTATGTAGATCAGGCCAGCTGAAAATCCACAGCAACCCTCCTGCCTTAGCCTCCTGAGCTCTCTGATTACAGGTGTGCACCATCACACCCAGCCTCCAGTTACCTCATTATTTTGCAGTCATCTTCTGGTTTTCTCAAGTGGAAAGGTAAATCCAATACATGATGACTAGAAGCAGAAATACCAACTCTTTTTTAAAATCCTAATTAGAATTTGGGCTCCTTCCCCCCACATGACTTTATCCCTTTCTTTTCCTAGCATCTGAATGTGTTTTTGGTTATATTAACACTGGGCTACTATTATTAGTATTATCAACATTGTTAAACATTTAAATATGATCTAATTTCTCATCTTTTGCATCTGCCTCTAGAGCCAGGGCAGATAGCAGGCAACTGAGAAGGAACTTTCTAATAGAAAAAAAAAAAAATGAGTTGCATCTTTCTTATTGTTCTTGTTCTTCCCCTATGGGACATCCTAAGGGATAGTTTTTTTCCTCAAATTCTGGAATGCATAAAAATCACAGAAGCACATTGTAGAAACATAAATTTCCAGCATATTCTCTGTCCAACCCAGGAATTCTGAATCCAGGAAACCCGTGCTTTGTGCTTAAGTCACTAGACAGAGGATTCTGACAAATACCTAAATTTCTTATGGAGAACTCTTGTGGTTCACTCAATCCAGCACTTGGGAAATTATTAAACTGTAAAACTTTCCTCCTTGGTGTTTGACTCAGGTCTCTGGTTCCTGAGTTTTTAATTTCTTTCCCTAGCAAAACATATTATTAAAAATTCTTTTTAGGCCAGGGAGGTGGCTCAGTCAGTAAAGTACTTACCAGGTGTGCCTGGGGGGCTGAGTTCAGATCTCCACCGCATCTACATAAAATGCCAGCATGATAGCACACATCTATAATCCTACCTAGGGAGCTGGGGAAGTGGATACAGAAAGATTCCTGGACCTCCCCCCCTCCTCCCCAGGGCAGCCAGCCTAGGCAAATCTGTGAGCGCCAGGCTCAGTGAGAGACCCTGTCTCAAAAAACTAAGTTGGAGAATGATTGACAAAGACACCTGATTTAGACCTCTGTGCTCCACAGGCATGCACACATGTGCACATGGAACAACATTATTGTTATATTTCTGTTTATCTGAAAGCATGTTGTTATAATGTGAATCTCTTAACGGGCTCTAGAATCAATCCACTACTTACTTTCAGACTCTCTAATTACTGCATATGAGTGGAAAGTATGTATTTATATTTTAGAGTAATATAAAATTAAAGGAGAAAAATGTGAATTCCTAAACATAAAAAATAAAAATAATTTAAAAAAAGAAACACACACACACACACATACACACACACACACTATCTCTAAGTGTTCTAGGACTGTCATCTCTGTTTTCGCCTTTGAGAGGAATTACATAGTTGTAACAGACCCTCTTGATACAAAGACCCCGACCCTGCCCTACTCCAACTCTGGCTACAATTAATTGAATTGAGATGAACATAGCCAAAAGTCAGCCTTGGACTGTGCTGTGGAATGGTGTCGCAGTGTGTAAGCTCACCAGGACGATTCCTGCACTTGCTGAATGACCAGAATAGGTGAATATGAAGAGACTGAGATCAGATTAGCAGTCGAAACTACTTGATGGGACAAGGTCTCTTTGGAGTGGCTGTGTTCTGAAATTAAAGAGAGGTGGCAGTCATGCAACAAGGTGAAAATACTAAATGCCACCAAATTGTTAACTACAGGGTGGATGGTTTCGTTGAGTGAATTTCACTAAAGAACAAAAAATACATAAGTGGGAGCTGTAGGGGCCTAAAAGCCCCTGGGGACTGTGTTCCAGGGGAACCTTGGGGACACAGTCCTTACCCCCAGGAATGGCTGGTGAGGGGACTCTAGGAGCACTAAAGAAGTCAGGCCCAGTGGAGGAGGAGAGGCTACCCCAGTGCCTCAGTCACCCAGAGTGGAGAGAATGGCAGCCTTGAAGAAGGGGCCGGATGTTGGTGCTTAACATTCGGAGGTGAGCAATGGCAGAAACCAGATCCTGCAGGGGAGACAGGCTTGCTGTGCCTGAAGGGGTCAAGAGCAAAGAGTTTTGTCTTTGTGTGTCACACTGCCTCTGTCACAATTCTCAAAGCCACACTGTGTGAAAGCAGCCACAGACAGAACATGAAAGATGGTGTGGTGGGAACCAGCACCTCCAACAGTCAGTCAGCTTGGTGTGACAACCCAGTAGGCCACCATCAGGTGTGCATTTGATTCTGTTTGAAGAAGTGGGCCCCAGAGCTTTACACGTGAGAACTGATGGAACCTGAGGACAGTTCAAAGGCTGCAGTCTCGGATCTATTATCATATCATGGCACCAAGGGGCTAGCTCTATCTCTTGTGAACAAAGGTCAAATTATATGCCTTTGGGGGTCAGCCCAGATAACTTCTTATTCATAACACCCCCATTAGGGGTGGTGAAGGTCTAAAGAGAAAGCCTAGTTTCACTGTTCACTTTAAGCAAATCCACCCCTCCCTCACCACAGAGAGATAAAGCCCAAATTATACACCAAAGCTCACCTGGGACTGATTCCCATCTTCCCATGCGATGGAAACACCCACCACCCTTTGATGAGAGGTTTGAAAATAATCCCAGTTTCCATAAAGAGATTATACAACAAGCAAGCAGAAAATGAGGTCCGGAGAATAAAAACTACCTTGGGTAGTTCAAATCTACCTTTTGCCTTTTGCCTTAAAATGCATTACTTTAGCTCAGGTCACACCCACCAAAGTGCCTGGAGCACCTAGTAACTTGGAGTACTCTATAGGAAACAGAGGGGACTAACTCCCACGGAAAGCAGGCCTAAGAGGGGAAATCAGGCCTCACAGAAATCACATATAGGAAATAGAGGGGACTAACTCCCACGGAAAGCAGGCCTAAGAGGGGAAATCAGGCCTCACAGAAATCACATGGAGTTGGTGATGGAGAAACAGTCAGCGAAGTCCTTGTGATAGAAGCTTGGGGATCTGAGAGCCCCAGAACCCACTAAAAGAGCTGGACATGGTGACACACACTTGTAATTCCAGTACTGGACAGACAGAGACAAGAAGATCCCTGGAGTTCAACCTAACCCGATTGGTGGACACAAGCCCGTGAGTGACCCTGTCCCCTCAAAAAAGCCATACGTGTGCCTGAAGAACAGCATTAGAGGTTGTCCTCTAGCCTCTATACACAGGTGTACACACATGCATGAACATATATACACACCAAAAATCATACACAGAATTGCATAGAAATCTATAAACATGGGAACACAATCACTATACATGGCTAAGTGAAAAGACTAACAAGCTGGATGATGATTTGTGGAATGAAAAATGAAAAGGGAGAGATTGAGGTAATCTTGAAAGTTAAAGATTTGAGTGCAAAAACAAGCTGTGCAGAAATATGCATCTATTCTCCAATCTGTCTTTCCAAAATGGTGTGTATTAGTAATCAGAGTAACCCCGTCATCTGCTATTATAAGAGAAGACAAGCTGGTGAGAAAAAAAAAAAAAAAACAAGACCCAAATAGCTGAAAGGAAGTAAGAAGGCTTGCTTGTGGTTGGGCGAGCGGGCAGGGAAGGAACACTGGAGGTCAGGCTACTTGGCAGCACCTCCCCCACCAGCCTCTGGTATTCACAGATAGCCTCCCAGTAGCTTTGCTGTCTCAGTTGCACATTGACAAATGCTGGTAATGGGACTGCATGCCAGCAGCCGTCCTCTGAGGAATCTGTCTGGCTTTTAAATGTGGTTCCATTATGGGATTACAAGGCGTCTCAAAGTCCAATACTCAAGAAGCGAAGATTCGAAATGGGACCCAAGTTGCTCAGGCAGAATGACAAAGGAGATGGTTTCAGATTCTGTGGCAGCAGGTAACATTTTGTCCTTCCAAAGATCCACGAAGCATTTTAAAAAGCCAATGGAATAAAGATGTGGGCGAGAAGTTCCTCCCTGCCATAAGCAGATGGAGAGGAAGAAAATGGAAAGCAGGTGAATTGCCAAGGAAAAGCCAGTACAGTGAAAACATCAAAATTTCAGAGTTAATTATATGCCAGTCTTCAGGAAAAGAGATAAGAAAATCAAAAAATACTAATTTAGTGAAGGTTGAGCTAGCAATTCTCTCCCCAACGGCAATGAGAGGGAGATGCGAGCATCTTTAAACACTGGCAATTATGCTGATGGCGAAAAGAATAAAGACTAAATTTCATTCCCACATAATAAGAGAGAGTATTAGGAAGACAAAAGCAATCTAAAGTGTTTACAGTTTCGAGAAGAGCCCACAGCTCAGCAAGCATTTAGAACACATTATCTGAGCTGTGAAAAATTACCCTCAGAAATTACTGAAATTAATCAAGAAGTTAAACATTTATTAAAAACAAGTTTAGAGGTTACAGGAGAAAGGTCGGAGGGGCAGAGCCAAGCAAGCTGAGTCAGGTGGTTTCTGCCTGGGAAATGCACTGTGTTTGATTAGGAGCAAAGGTTCGAGTGGGAGGGAGGCATGTGGAAGCCTCAGTCCCTTCCGGGACGAATATCTGTGGGCGTCAGCAGTTCCTGCACAGAGCTGTTGCTGCAACCCTTAAACAATCTGGGGTCCTTGACCCTTCCATGACGTTGGTACCCAGCTTGAGTATCTGGGCAACATTTGAAATTAAACACAGCCCCAGGGCTTCAGACCCCCAGTTACCAAGGTCTGGACTCCAATATCCAAACACTTTTGACACCTCCTCACACACTTTAGACCATTCGAACAGACGTGGAGAAGCTCGGATGTGCTTCGCAGAATGACACTGAAAATGAGCTACATTTTACTGATACCCACATGGCCACTTTCCAGGGGTAAGGGATAGAAAGAGAGGTTTCTCCCAAGGATTACTGAGCTTGTATCATGCACCCCTTTGTATGGGGTGGGGTGGGGTGGGGGGAAGGGAAAGGGAAATATGCCTGAACTGAATTGGAAAATGATGTATGAAATACACAAAGCATCAATAAAAATAATAATAAAAAAGTAAGATTCTGAAAGCATTATTGCCTTACAATTGTTACCAAAAGGTAGACACCCAGAATCTTCACATGGTCAAGAAGGAGAAACTATAAAAACAACAACCTGCACTATTCTCTTCACTTTCACCTTTGCAGGAGGATCCATTACTGGTCCCTTTTCTTAGAAATTTTCTGTGACTTCTATTTTTTGTTTGTTTCTAGTACTGAGATAGAAACTAGGGCCATGCTCATACGAGCAAGTGCTCTGCCATTAAGCTACCCTGGGGTCAAAATTTGTACAAGGAAAAGAAATGAGATTAATTTTCAAAGCCATCCTTTTAGTAATGTTCAGTGACCCTAGAATTTGCAGTAGACATCCTAAACTTAGAGCTGTGTGAAACTCTAGGGGGGCTTATGGGGGAATGAAAGAGGGGGCTTTTATGAGCTCCAGAGCCCAAAATGTCTCTGTTCAAATGCCAGCTTTGTCACTTACTGACAGTGTGATCTTGGGCAAGATGCTTAATCCACTGGAGCTTAGTTTCATCATTTGTAAGATGGAAATAATGTCTACCTTGTATGAATACTTGATGCAATAGCATGTGTGAGACAGTGCATTTTACCACAGTAATGATAGCTCAGAAGAAAGGTCAGTAGACACCAGCCACTATTATTAACTCTCATTATTATTAAACAGGAATTTGGAAATAAGTTTTTCTCTAAAGATTAGTAATTGTAGGACTGGAGAAATGGCTCAGTGGTTAAGGGCACTGGCTGCTGTTGCAGAGGACCCAGGGTTCAATTCCCAGCTCCCACATGGTAGCTAACAGCCATCTGTAACTCCAGTTCCAGGGGATCCAATGCCCTCTTCTGACCTCCATGGGCAGTGCACAACACATTCCCTTACCTTCGTACAGGCATTAATTACACTCATATACATAAAGTAAAAATAATAAAATATCTTCAAAATATTAGTAATTTTAAACACAGATATGAACTTTAATATGAATCATACTATGGACCTTTATGTCCTGTGGGTGAAGGCAAGGTAACCTATGGTGAAGTAAGAAAATTTTCAGCATTAGAAATCCTAATATAGGTGGCTCAGTGGTTAAGAGCACTGACTGCTCTTGCAGAGGACCCGGGTTCGATTCCCAGCACCCACATGGCAACTAAGAACCATCTTTAACTCCAGTTCCAGGGGGAATCTGACACCCTCTTCTGATCTCTGCAGCATCGCACGACACAGGTCCACCTACCTACATGTGACAGTACACCCATACACATAAGAAGTTAAAAAAAATTAAAAATCTTAAAATAGAGGCTTAGGTGTATAGCACAGTTGGTAGAATGTTCAATATGCACAAAGTCCTGGGTTTAATCCCCAGCACTGTATAAAACTGGGCATGGGAGCACACACTTGTAATCTCTACGTTCAGGAGCTCGAGGCTGGAAGATCAGGAGCTCAAGGTCATCCTCAGCCACGTAGCTAGTTCAACGCCAGCCTAGAATACTTGAGATCCTGTTGAAGAAGAAATAAAAGGAGGCAAAAGAGGATGAAGAGGAGGAAGGGGAAGGAGAGGGAGAATGAGAGGGGGCAGGAAGGAGGGAGGAAAGAAGAGGAAGAGGAAGATGTTACATCAAATATTAAGAAGATTTCCAGGGGCTGGAGAGATGGCCTAGCTGTTAAGAGCACCGACTGCTCTTGCAGAGGACCCGGGTTCGATCCCCAGCACCTAAATGGTGGCTGAGAACCATCTGTAACTCCAATTCCAGGAGAACTCCAGGGGAGTTCTCCAATTCCAGGGGAATCCAAGACACTCTTCTGACCTCCTCGGCATTGCACGGCGCGGGTGCACAGACCTACATGCAGACAGTACATTCATACACGTACAAAAATTAATTAAAAATTTTTTTAAAGAAGAAGAGTTCCAGCTGAGATGACACTGTTAGATCTTTCAGCATGTACCTCCACTCCCAGTCTAGTGGAGTCTCTGGCATTTTTCCTGATACATAGTTTTGCTATATAACAATGTTTATATTCTTGTATTCTACAGTTTGAGGAAGCTCAAATGATGATGCAATATAAATTCCAAAATAAAAGTACCTTATGAAAAACATCTGTGTTTCAAATTATATGCAGCACAGTCAGGGGGTAGGGCTGGCTTTTCACAGAGCCACCTCTGAGTTCATCATTCATTGTAAATTTATGCCTCACACTTAAGAAAGTGAAATGTACCAGTTAGGGGTTAGCAGCAGAAAATAGAGGTGCTGTAGGTATTTTAAGTAGGGGGGGTGGTGGAAAATCAAGACATGGCCCTGGAACTGTTCCTTCAGGGGCACCTTCCATGGAAATCAGACTTCCAGGAGCCTCGGTCACCTTGGCTGCCCACTCAGAACCACAGCTCATGTCCTACACCCCTGTTAGGAAAAGAAGTGTCTTTTCATGCTTCCTAGTCTCCAGAAAGATGGACTTGTGACCAAGTTTTCAGGAAGAGCAGAAAAATGCAATGTGCTAACTTCAATTTAGGAGTGCAACAAGTCACAGGAACCCACATCAGGTACAGAATTCTAGCTACAGAAAGGAAGTCAGCAAAAGGAGATGCCTTGTCTTGAAGGTCAGAGCACACTAGCAGGTGGAAATGGACCTTGATCTCCATTGATCAAAGCATTGATGAGGGGGTAGAGCAGTGCTAAGCTTAGAGGCTGAAGAGCTAAATTTGACCACTTGATCTGCTGCTTGCTAATGGCAGTGATCATAGAAAATGTTCTTTATTATTTCACATAAAACTGGGAGATTGGACCATGCTCTTTCTTTAAGCAAATATTCCTATAAGAAGCATACCGAAGGTGATGAGAGACCGTTCCCGGGCAGGATTGTCCTGGCCCCATCTCTCAGATGTGACATTATTTCTTTTCTTTTTTTTTTTTATTAATTTTATTTATTTCTGTATGTCTATGAAGGTACTGTCTGCATGCAAATTTGTGCACCACCCGTGTCGTGCAATGCCGCGGAGGTCAGAAGAGGGTGTCGGATTCCCCTGGAACTGGAGTTCTCCTGGAATTGGAGTTTCAGACGGTTCTCAGCTGCCATGTGGGTGCTGGGGATCGAACCCGGGTCCTCTGTAAGAGCGGTCAGCGCTCTTAACCACTAGGCCATCTCTCCAGCCCCATATGTGACATTATTTCATCCTCATGGCCATCGTCCTTTCTTGGAAGGTTATTGATCCACAAGGCCATGGGATTAAAGCTGTCTTCTATATACAGGATCTCCTTCCTGCTCAACCCAACCCATCCCACTGGAACTTTAGAATACACTGGAACAGGCTGCAGTTAGAAATCAGAACACAGCTGAAAAGGCCTTGAAGTTCTCTAATCCCACATCTAAATTTCTAAAAGCGTGCTAAATGGCTGTTCTGTTGGCTGATCCTTAACAAGCCATTCTTGTGAGCATGACTGAGCTGGATAATCTCTTTCATTGTTTACAGGTGCTGCAAGGGGCTTAAACATCCTAAGAAAATCTTTAAAAGAAAATCTGGGCTGGAGAGATGTCTCAGTGGATAAAATGCTTGCTCTACAAGCCAGACAACCCAAGTTTGGATCCTTAAAACCCACATAAAATCTAGACCGAGTAGTGTGTGTCTGCATAATTCTAGCACTCCTACAGGGGTAAGGGAAGCAGAACAGAAGAATCCCTAGAAACTCACTGGCCAGCTAGCCTGGTGCACACAGCAATAAACAAGAGAGGCCTTGGAAGGTGAGGACACTCAAGGTTGTCCTCTGACTCCCATACACATGCCCATGGCACACACACACACACACACACACACACACACACACTCAAGGTTGTCCTCTGACTCCCATACACATGCCATGGCGTGCGAGCGTGAAAGAGAGAGAGAGAGAGAGAGAGAGAGAGAGAGAGAGAGAGAGAGAGAGAGAGAAAGGAAGGAGAGTAGCAAGAAGGGGAGGAGAGGAAGCAGAGAGGGGAAAGGTATAGGGGATTAATATAGTCAAAATACATTGTATGCATGAAAGAAATTGTCTTTGTGAAACTCATTACTAGGTACAATGACCAATAAGCCAATAAACAAAGGAATTCAAAACACAATCTCCGTTTATGCTGTAGGAATGCTACTTGAAGCTTTGAAACAGTACCTGTTCCTCATCCTTAACTATTGCTATCATCAGTCCTGATCTATCTAGACACCTCTGGACCATCTAGGGTAATGAAGCAGATTGTTCCCCAGTGCTTCCTTGTCTCTGTAGCATGAGAAGTCTGCCATTTACTCTTGAAGAGTAAATGGGAATGCTGAATGGAGAACGTTTTATAGTTTGCTATTTGCTGTTTGTTTTGAGACAGGGTCTCCCTGCAGACCCAGCCAGCCTGGAACTCAGTATGTTGGTTAAACTGGCCTCAGTCTCACAGAGATCTGCCTGCCTCTGCCTAGGATTAAAGGCGTGTGCTATCACACCTGGCTTAGCTTGCTTATTTTTATGCTTTGGCATAATTGATGTTGAAACTGAGTCATAAAAAGTAGAAAAGAAAAAATTGAACAAATAATCCAAAAGTGGTCATAGATTAAGACTAAAGATGACCATGGAAGCTTTATATAGAATGACAAATTGGAAAGAACCTGAAGGCCAGACACAGGAAGTAAACCATGCCATAAAGAATATCACGCAGCCTTTTAATGCTTTGTTTTGATTTTCTTAGATTTATTTTATTATTAATTTATGTGCTATATATGTGTGTTTCATATACATATACATATACATATAGTGCCCTCACAGGCCAGAAGAGGGTGTGTCGCATCCACTGGAACTGGTGTTGCGGGTAGGTGTGGGCTATCCAATGGGGGTCCTGAGAATGGAGCTGAAGTCCTCTATAAGAGCAGCAAGTGCTCTTAACCACTGAGTCACCAGCCCTTATTTAGATTTTTTTTTTTAAGTATCAGTCCTACAATACTTAAGACATGTTGTTTAGAGTAAATTAGAAATTTGGCTACAGTTAGTGTATACCAAATTCAATTATACAGAGAAAACAGCACAGGAAGGAATTGCACCAGGCTAAGCCCACTGGGTACATCAGAGTAGCTGTTTCTTCTCTTTTTCTGTAACCTTCCAAAATAGTTTTGTTACAAGCACAGAACATGCTCTCCAATTACTCATTCTCATTATTATTACTTTTTTATGGTAAAAGAAAACAGAGCAGAAAGATCAAAGATCAGAAGAAAACATTTATAAATGTTTAAGATGAGCCTCGCTTGAAACAAACATTTTCTTTTGGAATAATTTCGGATTTACAGAAGAATTACAAAGATGTCTCAGAGACCTCCATGTGTTCACCCTCACTCCATTTTCTCTAACATCTTTCCTCTACAATATGAGATCCATCCTGGTCTGTTACTATTTACCCCCACTAGCTGGAATTCCGCTGTTTTTTCACTTGTGTGTCTTTTCGATTCCAGGAAGATGAGACTTTTAAAATGTTAACTAATGTGTTACATTTTATAAAGCATTTCAATTATTAAACATACAGAAAAGTTTATAAAACCAAAATGTACAGTTTAAAGGGGAAAATTAAGTTTGAGAAATAGAATATCACCATTTCTTTTTTTCTTTTCTGGTCTTTTTGAGACAGGGTCTCCCTGTATCCCTAGCTGGCCTAGAACTCGCTCTGTAGACCAGGCTGGCCTTGAACTCACAGAGCTCTGCCTACCTCTGCCTCCCATGTGCTAGGATTAAAGGCGTGCCCCGCCATGCCTGGCTTACCATTTCTTATTATCCCTTTTCCACCTCACATCCAAGATAATCATTACCCTGACTTTTGTGGCAATTGTGCCTGTCTTTCTTGACAGTATTGCCGTACAGCTATTAATTCGCTAATTCGAGCCGTTCTGCTGGCTTCCAACCTTGGCGCGCGCACAGGGACTCACCCTGTCTACAGCCCTTGCCGCTGTATTTCGTGCATGTGTAGGGTACACTCACTTTCATTGCTGTATGATGTCAGTGATTTAAAAAAATAAAGAAATGATTTAAGCCCTTTCAACCCCTTGAAATTTTTCAAGAAGAGAAATTAAGAGGCTCCTAAAGGAACACAGTGTGGAAAGCTGCTTCTGTAAGTAGGGCTCTTTGTTAGCCAGCTGTGCTTTAGTAAGTCACATGAGAGAGATGTCAGCTTCAAGATTTACCTTGGCTCATAAGTTGGAGGATTCCAAAACTGGTCGTGGTCACACAGTCAGTTGGTCACACTGCTTTGGCCCCTGCAACAAGGCTGCACATCACGGTAGGAGTGAGCGACAGAAAAAAACTTCATGAGTGAAAGAAAAGAGAGAAATATCTAAAGGCCAAGATAAGAAGCACAGAGGAAAGGAGATCCTTACAGGCCTAACAGCAGGGGACAGTGAGGACAACGCCAACACATGCAATAGACAAATGGCCGAAGATCCGGTAGAAACAGGAATAATGGTGATCAAGAGGCAGACAGCACTGTCCTGGCTGATCGCTTGATTCCATTTAAGTCTCTAAAACATTAGACCCAAACCTGACAAATGCAGGTGGATCCCAGATTGTCTGATAACTTTGACCCTGTGCTGTGGTAGAATGTGACCTTAAGATTAAAAACACAAAGTAACACTATACACTTAATTAAGAAAATAAATAAAAGGTATTCATTTCATGTGTGTGTGTGTGTGTGTGTGTGTGTGTGTGTGTGCCTGTGTGCTTGTGTGTGTCTGTGTGTCTGTGTATACATGTAAGTGCAGGTGCCCTTGGAGACCAGCAGAAGGCATCAGATCCACTGGAATTCTAGTTATAGGTAGTTATAAGCCACCCAACACAGATCCAGGGAACCAAACTCAGGTCCTCTATAAAAGCAGGAAGCACTCTGAACCACTATGTCATCCAGCTCCCTGATTGATAAGGGAGAAGTAACATTATCAGTATTTGCAGATAACATGCTTAAAAAGACTATTAGCAATAATGAGCAAGTACAAGTTTGCAAAATATAGGATAACAAAAAATTGTGTTTCTAAACACTAGAAATGACTGCAGAAATGAAAACGTGATCCCATAAAATGTTCAGAATAGCAAATCCATACAAGCAGAGGGTAGATTGATAGCCCCCAGGAACCGGGGTGGAAGGAATGGAGTGATGGAACCCTCTCATTGGGAGCAAGAGAAGCAGGCGAGAGTCGGATGGTGAGAGTAGACACAGTGAACATGCTAAGGACCACTGTCTACACTCTCAAGGGTGACTCGTATTATATGAAAATTATAGTTCAGCTATTCTGTTCCTCAAAGGAAGCACAAATACTAATTTTCTCAAAGTCAAAATCATAAATAAGCCACAAAGTAAAAGATAGCTATGTGTGTTGTATTGTCGCAAAATTGAATACTATGAATACTGAATACGCTGGACAAATCTATATTCTTTCTCTGTCTACTTTTTGGTTTCTCCATTTTTATCTTTTTTCACTCAGTGGCCCCATTCTTCAGTTCATGTGTTGACCGTTTCTCGCCCTACCGCCCTCATCAGGGTTCCCTAGTATGATGGTTATTCCTTGACTGGACTAAGGAATAAATAAGAGAAAAGGGATCTTCGGATTGGACCACCTCAACCCGGATGGCCCACCCCAAATGTGGGTGTTACCTTCTGCCGGCAGGCAGTATTTAAGGCCATGGCAGAGGGAGCTGGCCCCTTTTTTCTCCTGCGGCTTTCCTCTCTCATCTGGTGAGTTTGTCTTGCTGCTGTTATCAACCCTTCGGATCCCAACGTGTACTGAGACCAGCAAATCTCCTGGAATCCATTTGGGCCTTCAGCACCAGATTGGGACTACTGAGACATCCAGCCTTGTGGACTGAGCAGTTCCCTGGATTCTCAGCCTCTCCAGTGTGGTGCAGCTACTGTTGGATTCCTTGAACTCTGTCATGTGAGCAAATCAATAAATTGTATATAGCTATATATTCGTCCTGTTGCCTCTGTTTCTTTAGAGAACCCTGACTAATACACCTAGACTATGCCAAAGCATCTTCAGGGAGCCATGTGTCTTGTTCCATAATTCTCTACTTTGCATAATGTGGTATTTTATTTCAAGATAGATTATTGTGACATGAAGCAATAGCTCAGTTGGTAAATTGTTTGCCTACAAGCACAAGGACCTGAATTTAATCCCCAGTTCCTAAATTAAAAGCCTAGTGTGAGCCAGGCGTGGTGGCGCACACCTTTAATCCTAGCACTTGGGAGACAGAGGCAGGTGGATCTTTGTGAGTTCAAGGCCAGCCTGGTCTACAGAGTGAGTTCCAGGACAGCTGGGGCTACAGGGAGACCCTGTCTCAAAAAAGACCAAAAAAAAAAAAAAAGCCTAGTGTGGTGGCTCCCCCCACTCCCAGCACCGGGGAAGAAACAGGCTTCCTGTTTCACCGGCCAGTCAGCCTAGCCTACGTGGTCGCGGAGTCCTGGAAGACTGTTTCCTCATGTTGCACCAACCCTGGCTCTTGCTACAATCTTTCTGCCCCCTCTTCCACAAGACAGCGTGCACAAGACCCATGCAAACTCAATCAGACAAAAAAACCTAGCATAGAACTTGAGCATAGAGCAGCAGGCCCCAACCTTAGCCTAGGAACTACTGGCGACTGATTACCACTGGGTAAAGGAGAGTTGATCTTTTTTAAGGGAGTGATGGTAGATAGGCTGACTAGACTCCAATGGATAAACTTGTACCAAGGGGCATTTGGGTACACAAACTTAATTCTATAGGCCTTAATAGATCTGACAGAATATGTGATATCAGTGAGGGATGTTGGGGGTGTGTGGAATGGGGAGATCTAATTATAATTAAGATGTAAAAAAATAAAGAAAAAGACAACTTGAGGTTGTCCTCTGGTCTACACACACACACACACACACACATACACACACACACACACACACACGTACGTGTGCACCTGCACAGACAGAGCAATCCATTAATTTATAAAGACAGATTGTCTTTATATCTTTCTTTCTGACAAAAAGCAAGTACATTTTTCTCATCTATCTGCCAATGATGCCTAATTCTATGTCCACCCCTGACCTTGGAGTCAAGGTCTCAGAACTTTAACTGGCCAGAGTGACGTCCGCGGTTACCCACTCCTCCCCCATGACTCTGTGTGCATACTTTATAGAACCACATCATGGTCAGAGCCTTGCTTTGCCTTTCTATGTCCATTGTGGGTAACAGCCTGTATTTTCAGAACTTCCTATAATTTAGTATGGATTTCCCCTTCAGAAGACCTTTCTGAGGTGGCTATTGTTGCTAATTCTGTTGTACAGATGAGGAAAGTCAGCCTCAAAAAGATGAAGTCAAACATTTGGGAGACATGCTCTCTGGTAACATCTTACAGGCAGTGACTGCTGATGAGGTCTCTCATTCATTCCTCTCTGGTGACGTCTTACCAGTGGGCCCTTTCTACTTTCACAGTCATCACCTGACAGGTCTCAACATCCCTGTAGGGCCTGGTAAAACATAGATCCTGAGCCTTCCCTCAAGGATGCCTGACACAGAAGGTCTGGGATTGGACCTAAGTATTTGCATTTCTGAAGAGTTCCCAAGTGCTGATGATGCCAGTCCTGGGGCTGCCCCTGACAGACCCTGGTCCAAGCCCTCACCACCAGGCCTGGCCCTGTACCCCATGAGTGAACTGGCAGCCTTGGCTTCTTCCCCATCCAGGCTGGGAGTCTGAGGATGGCGTGCCCTTTCTCTTTGTGTCTCACCGTTTACTGCACAGAGTCCTAGCAGCGGGAGCTCACCACGGCCTGGCCAGAATGCTTCATCTGAGTTCAGATGCCTGTCCTGACAGTAACACTCTGGCCTTGAACACTACTCAGCCTCTCTGAGGTCAGCTGCCATCTCTGTAAACTGAGACCCTAAGAACAGCTACTTTATGGGATGACTGTGGGCACTGAGACAATAATTCTGAGAGACTTAGCACAACCAAGTGGACAGTAAGCACTTGCTGCTCCTAACGCTGCTTCCCATTCTGCCTTGAGACTACGATGTGCTTGTTTCCCTCAGGCTCTTTCCTCACAAATCCTCCTGGCCAGAATATCAGTTTGCCTTATTACTGAATCAGTCCCGTTTGTCTTGTCACACAATGTGCCAATCACTGAAGGGCAGGTTTTGCAAAGAAGAAAGACTTTATTCATAAGACTTCAAAATGTGGACCCAGGAGACCAGATCCCAAGCTGCCTCCCCAGGGGTAACACTGGGGCCTGTTACTAAAACAGAGTCAGCATAGTTTAAGGCATGAGCAGACATGATTCAAGTTGAAGTTATCTAGGGTCTAAACATGTAATGACTCCGTGGCTCTTCATAGAATATGTGTTCAGAAATGGTGGCATTATCATTGACATACTCCTTGATAACTGCCTTGACAACATGATTGGCTCCAGAATCAACTGAGGCAGGCCTCTGGGCAGGTCTGTAAGGGTATTTCCTGGAAGGATTAACTGAGAGGGAAAGACTATCTCCCAGAAAACGTCGCACTCTCTACAGCACCTCAGATATACATAGGTCTGAGAGAAAAGTTTTTTTATTTCTGCTGATATGTCTTCACTCCTTGCTGGTACATGCATGTATCTCTCCTCCTCCCCTCCTCCTTCCCCTCCTCCTCCCCCTCCTCCCCCTCCTCCTCCTTCTGCCTCCCCCTCCTCCTCCCCCTCCTCCTCCCCCCGCCCACCTCCGCCTCCTCCTCCTCCCTCCTTCCTCCCCCCTCCTCCTCCCCCTCATCCTCCCCCCTCCTCCTCCCCTTCCGCCTCTCCTCCCATCCTCCTTCGCCCCTCCTCCGCCCCTCCTGCTATCCCCTCGCCCTCCTCCTCCTGCCGCTCCGCCTCCCCTCCCCCCCTCCCCCCCTCCTCTCCCTCCTCCTCTTCCTTCATCCCCCTCCTGCCGCCCTTCACGTCTTCATCATCCAACGGGACTGAAAAGAGCTTGTGGTTCCTCCACAAATCCTCCAGTCCTCCAGGTCTTTAGCACCAGATTGGGACTGCTGAAGCACCACCTCACAGATTAAGCCAGTTATGGAGTTTTCAGTTTCTCCAAAACAGAACACCATTCTATCTGTTTTGTTCCTTTAGAGAACCCTCACACAAGGATTTTCACCATTGCATTAATGGTTGCCTATTTTCAACTAAATTGTAAAATCATTACTGTAGAAACATACCCAATGCTTTCATGTTGCCATCTGTTGTCCTGGCCCAAATCTCAAAGAATATTTGCTGAATGGAGGATTCACCAGAGAATTAAAGTATCCAGTTGTATGTCATACAAAGAAATAACACGCAGTATGCAAAAATCTATTTTTAACTGTCTGGGCCTCAGGGTTTAATTTGGCTCTGTTAGCTTTGAATCCGTTTTTTGGCATAGCTTGGTGTATTTTTTCTTTAACATGAGTTGGCTAGATGGCAGCAAGGTTTCCGCTCTGCAGAGAAACCCGTGGCCGTGCCATTCTAAATGTGCATTCCTTGTGGGGAAGCTGGGAGTCAGCTCCTAGCTCTTTGGATTTTTTACATCTCAGGTTTTTAATTGAACACTCCTCCTCAGTGAGAACTACAAATAAATGTATGAACATTACACAGCATGGTCTACATACTATTCCTCCACACCAAAGGGCAAAAATCACAGTAGATTAAATTATTTTCAGCGTTGTCTTAAATTCCTGGGACAGCATTGAAATACATATGTTTCTTTTAAGAGACTTAAAAGCTATTGGTTTGGCCATTGATGAGTGGGTCTTTTTTCATAGCAATTTTTTCATTTTTTGCTTATTATTGTTGCAAGAATATTTTCTTTTCTCTGTACTTTCAAGAATATGCTCAAAATGGTTGCATATAACTATTGGACAAGGTTCCAAGTCTGCTACCATACTCAGATAGCTCTATGGTTCCTTTGTAGCTAGTCATAGTTTCTCCTCATTTTATAGACAAATAGGAACTCTCTAGCCAGTCACTTGGCATTTACAAGTCTGATCATCCTTCCTTTAACAGTCATTTATTTGAGTCCCTAAAGTTGCCGTAATTTTTAATTCATTGTCCTGATTCAGCCTCAGAACACTCCATAAGGGAGCCATGCATTTACTTGCACGTGACAGAGAACAGAAGTGAGACTTAAACGCCACCACAGAGCTAAAAGGCACAGTTCAGAAGTGAGGGGCTCTTGGCTAGCTAATACATTGACCACAGTGATGCAAAAGACAGAAATGAGTTAGAAAGATGCTTTCATTTCTTTCATGAAGTTGCAGCCTTTCTGAAGGAGCCCTCCTCAGGGAGGGGACATCCAGAGGCACACTCTGCTATTGCTAGCTGCAGTCTGCTATTCCACGCTCAGTGGCTCTGATGTCCCAGAAAAGAGTTGTTGTTTCTTGCATCCCAGCTTTTTGGACTCTCCCTCGCTGTCTTCCTCATGAGGTTTTCCTCCCAAACATACCATCAGCACTTTAATCCAAGTTCGGGCTCTGCTTTCTGGAAGACCTGGGTTAGGACAGTTATTTTACTCTCCCAATTTGTAATCTGTATAAAAGTGGTTCCCCGGGGCATAAAGAAAATAATTAGCACAAAAACATAAACTATAGTTCAAAAAACATCCAAACATAAACAGCGAGTAAGACCTGCCTCTGCCTCTGAATACAGACAGGTGAGTCTCTGTGGGTCAAGCAGTGGCTTCATGGAAGAAACAAAGAGAAAATTCATATGTGATGTGTTTCCCTGGTTCCTAGTATGTGGTTTTGGTGAAATTTTTTGGTTGGACTTTATTGTTAACACCACACACACACAACAACACACACACCGGGGTCAGGGGGAGCGCTAGTGAACAACTGAACTTTTCTAAGACAACTGAAGTATGCTTTGCACTATGTAATTTTGTTGCCAAAACATGATTCTTCCTCCACTCTGTTCCCAAAACAGGTAGCTTGCTTTGCCAGGAATCTTATAAAACCCACCCCAAATTTATGAACACTGATGTCTAACTTATTCACAAATTCCTTTAAAATATTTCTATGTTCATCATATAAAATATAGTGACTTTAAATTTGAAAAGCCATTTCTACTGTATACAGGTATTTTATCTTACTGGGTTTTTTTAACAGGGAGAATGTGAGCACAGTCTCCCACTACAACAAATCTGGCATTCGAGTTTCCCCCATTCCGGGGAAATCAGGGAAATCACAGGTTTCAGCACATCTGAATGCAGTGGATAAGCATCTCCCCAGGAAAACCACATTTGTGATCATGCATATCTTACCCTGTCAGATAAGTATCGGGGTATGTCACCTTACAGGTAGTTGAAAATACCAGTGTCCAATGTAGGAACCAGCTTTGGGCACATATGTCTTGTCAGGCCGGGTGCTGCGGAGCATCATACTCGGAGACCTTCCTTGCAAAGCATGATTCAAGTAGATGTCCTGTTGCCGGCTGCCACATTGAGTAAGTGACCTCCAGGATCATGACATGGAAAGAGATGGAGCAGGCACACAGCACTTAAATGCCTGAGCCTGGAAGGACACCTAGGAAATGCCATGTTCTCAAATAAGGGAGAAGGATGAATGGCCTTGTCATTGCTGGTTGAGAAGAACTTGAGCTGTGGGACAATGTTTTGTGCATGTTTTATTAAATAGTGGGGGAGAACACTGAGGAGGCTGAGATAAGAGGATTGGTATCCTGGGCAACCCAGTGAGAACCCCTATTAAAAGATAAAGGAAACAGAACCTGGAGAGATGCGATACCCGGGATGGATCCTGGTGCGTTGCTTGTTCCATGCACAGCACAAGGGGGCGCTGCCAGGTAAGTCGAAAAGCCTACTTGGGACCATGGATACATACCCAGATTGCCCTCACAGAACAGAAAAGGGCCAATAGAAAGACTTTTGATTCTGCATTTAGCAAGATTAATAAAATTGCATATAACCCAAATATATGCACTTGTCTTCAGTGTATTGTGAAAAGAAACTAGCAGAAAATAGAAGACACATTGTTTTTACAAAATGAATTCAGGCAGCCTTGCAAATGAAGACTATTAAGGTAAGGTTTGAAAAAAAAGGGAATTTCAGAAAAGGCCATCTCAACGATCATAGGAAGTTTATTTGAGGGCATCTTACAGTGAACTCTNTCTTCATGTTTTTGTCATCTGGACTTCCCTCTAATGATCACAACTTATGAGCTAAAATAAACTTCTTTTGCCTTAAGCTGTTTTTGTCAGGGTATTTTTATCGTAGCAACGTGAAATGAAACTAAGATAGTCACTGAATCACATTGTACAAGTAGTAAACAGTCCAGAGACTAGTGATATAAGTAGTGTCAAGTAGGGCAGTATTAGTACACACCTATTGACAGAAGAGAGACTAGCTGATATAAGTAGTGTCAATTAGGGCAGTATTAGTACACACCTATTGACAGAGGAGATGCTGGTTCCTCTGCTTCTGTCTCCTCCTTCTTCCTCCTCTCTCTTCCTCCCTCCTCCTCCTTCCTCCTCCTCCTCCTCCTCCTCCTCCTCCTCCTCTTCCTTCATCCTCCTCCTCCTGCCGCCCTTCACTTCTTCATCATCCAACGTGGACTGAAGAGCTGTGGTTCTCCACAAATCCTCCAGTCCTCCAGGTCTTTAGCACCAGATTGGGACTGCTGAAGCATCCAGCCTCACAGATTAAGCCAGTTATGGAGTTTTCAGTTTCTCCAAAACAGAACACCATTCTATCTGTTTTGTTCCTTTAGAGAACCCTCACACAAGGATTTTCACCATTGCATTAATGGTTGCCTATTTTCAACTAAATTGTAAAATCATTACTGTAGAAACATACCCAATGCTTTCATGTTGCCATCTGTTGTCCTGGCCCAAATCTCAAAGAATATTTGCTGAATGGAGGATTCACCAGAGAATTAAAGTATCCAGTTGTATGTCATACAAAGAAATAACACGCAGTATGCAAAAATCTATTTTTAACTGTCTGGGCCTCAGGGTTTAATTTGGCTCTGTTAGCTTTGAATCCGTTTTTGGCATAGCTTGGGGTATTTTTTCTTTAACATGAGTTGGCTAGATGGCAGCAAGGTTTCCGCTCTGCAGAGAAACCCGTGGCCGTGCCATTCTAAATGTGCATTCCTTGTGGGGAAGCTGGGAGTCAGCTCCTAGCTCTTTGGAATTTTTTACATCTCAGGTTTTAATGAACCACTCCTCCTCAGTGAGACTACAAATAAATGTATGAACATTACAGCATGGTCTACATACTATTCCTCCACACCAAAGGGCAAAAATCACAGTAGATTAAATTATTTTCAGCGTTGTCTAAATTCCTGGGACAGCATTGAAATACATATTTTCTTTTAAGAGACCTTAAAAGCTATTGTGTTTGGCCATTGATGAGTGGGTCTTTTTCATGCAATTTTCATTTTTGCTTATTATTGTTGCAAGAATATTTTCTTTTCTCTGTACTTTCAAGAATATGCTCAAAATGGTTGCATATAACTATTGGACAAGGTTCCAAGTCTGCTACCATACTCAGATAGCTCTATGGTTCCTTTGTAGCTAGTCATAGTTTCTCCTCATTTTATAGACAAATAGGAACTCTCTAGCCAGTCACTTGGCATTTACAAGTCTGATCATCCTTCCTTTAACAGTCATTTATTTGAGTCCCTAAAGTTGCCGTAATTTTTAATTCATTGTCCTGATTCAGCCTCAGAACACTCCATAAGGGAGCCATGCATTTACTTGCACGTGACAGAGAACAGAAGTGAGACTTAAACGCCACCACAGAGCTAAAAGGCACAGTTCAGAAGTGAGGGGCTCTTGGCTAGCTAATACATTGACCACAGTGATGCAAAAGACAGAAATGAGTTAGAAAGATGCTTTCATTTCTTTCATGAAGTTGCAGCCTTTCTGAAGGAGCCCTCCTCAGGGAGGGGACATCCAGAGGCACACTCTGCTATTGCTAGCTGCAGTCTGCTATTCCACGCTCAGTGGCTCTGATGTCCCAGAAAAGAGTTGTTGTTTCTTGCATCCCAGCTTTTTGGACTCTCCCTCGCTGTCTTCCTCATGAGGTTTTCCTCCCAAACATACCATCAGCACTTTAATCCAAGTTCGGGCTCTGCTTTCTGGAAGACCTGGGTTAGGACAGTTATTTTACTCTCCCAATTTGTAATCTGTATAAAAGTGGTTCCCCGGGGCATAAAGAAAATAATTAGCACAAAAACATAAACTATAGTTCAAAAAACATCCAAACATAAACAGCGAGTAAGACCTGCCTCTGAATACAGACAGGTGAGTCTCTGTGGGTCAAGCAGTGGCTTCATGGAAGAAACAAAGAGAAAATTCATATGTGATGTATTTCCCTGGTTCCTAGTATGTGTTTTTTGGTGAAATTTTGTTGGACTTTTATTTAAGCACACACACACACACACACACACACACACGGGGTCAGGGGGAGCGCTAGTGAACAACTGAACTTTTCTAAGACAACTGAAGTATGCTTTGCACTATGTAATTTTGTTGCCAAAACATGATTCTTCCTCCACTCTGTTCCCAAAACAGGTAGCTTGCTTTGCCAGGAATCTTATAAAACCCACCCAAATTTATGAACACTATGTCTAACTTATTCACAAATTCCTTTAAAAATATTTCTATGTTCATCATATAAAATATAGTGACTTTAAATTTGAAAAGCCATTTCTACTGTATACAGGTATTTTATCTTACTGGGTTTTTTTAACAGGGAGAATGTGAGCACAGTCTCCCACTACAACAAATCTGGCATTCGAGTTTCCCCCATTCCGGGGAAATCAGGGAAATCACAGGTTTCAGCACATCTGAATGCAGTGGATAAGCATCTCCCCAGGAAAACCACATTTGTGATCATGGCATATCTTACCCTGTCAGATAAGTATCGGGTATGTCACCTTACAGGTAGTTGAAAATACCAGTGTCCAATGTAGGAACCAGCTTTGGGCACATATGTCTTGTCAGGCCGGGTGCTGCGGAGCATCATACTCGGAGACCTTCCTTGCAAAGCATGATTCAAGTAGATGTCCTGTTGCCGGCTGCCACATTGAGTAAGTGACCTCCAGGATCATGACATGGAAAGAGATGGAGCAGGCACACAGCACTTAAATGCCTGAGCCTGGAAGGACACCTAGGAAATGCCATGTTCTCAAATAAGGGAGAAGGATGAATGGCCTTGTCATTGCTGGTTGAGAAGAACTTGAGCTGTGGGACAATGTTTTGTGCATGTTTTATTAAATAGTGGGGGAGAACACTGAGGAGGCTGAGATAAGAGGATTGGTATCCTGGGCAACCCAGTGAGAACCCCTATTAAAAGATAAAGGAAACAGAACCTGGAGAGATGCGATACCCGGGATGGATCCTGGTGCGTTGCTTGTTCCATGCACAGCACAAGGGGGCGCTGCCAGGTAAGTCGAAAAGCCTACTTGGGACCATGGATACATACCCAGATTGCCCTCACAGAACAGAAAAGGGCCAATAGAAAGACTTTTGATTCTGCATTTAGCAAGATTAATAAAATTGCATATAACCCAAATATATGCACTTGTCTTCAGTGTATTGTGAAAAGAAACTAGCAGAAAATAGAAGACACATTGTTTTTACAAAATGAATTCAGGCAGCCTTGCAAATGAAGACTATTAAGGTAAGGTTTGAAAAAAAAGGGAATTTCAGAAAAGGCCATCTCAACGATCATAGGAAGTTTATTTGAGGGCATCTTACAGTGAACTCTTTAACATTTTGGAAGACCTGGATGTTCAATAACTTCAGCTCAAACTTACAAATTCTTAGCATTAAAAACTTGCTGGGCATGGTGGTACATGCCTTTAATCCTAGCACTCGGGGAGGCAGAGGTAGGCAGATCACTGTGAGTTCAAGGCTAGCCTAGTTTACATACACAGTGAGTTCCAGGCCAGCTGGTCTCAAGAAGACCAAAAACAAACAAACAAACAAACAAACAAACAAACAAACACCCTGCCAATTCTCACTATAGACATGAGAACGTAGGTGAGAAGCTCCAAACCTAAGGAAATTGTATCGACAGATGGCTGCTGGGAGAAGCAGAGACAATCTCTTTCAAGCATGGGACTCTTGCTAGGCCAAGCTCCAGTGGATGGACCCACAATGAAGGACATTTGGGGACAAAAATTAGATTTTATAGCCCATATATACATACATATATATATATATATATTTATATAAATATAGATGTTTGTAAGTGCCATGCCAGCTAGGGCTACAGGGAAACCCTGTCTCAAAAATAAAAAAAGAAAGAAAATTGCAAAAATTCAATTAAAACATAATTTTTTTAAAACCTGCCTATTTATATCCATTTGGCTGGCTCACTATACTGTAGACATCTCGGTCCCCTGGAGTGGGGGCCTCCTCATCTCTAGATGGTTTCCTTCATTGGTTGGTAAATGAATCAATGGCATGTTGTGGGACATATTTAAAACTTGTGTCCAAATGTTACCACAATATGAAGAAATTATGCCCAGAGTTATGCCCAAGCCAGGAATGGTGATTCTGTAGCCTGGAATGTGGGAGACAGATTCTAGAGGACTGTGCCAGTTGAAGGTTAGCCTGGTCTATATAGTGAGTTTGAGGCTACCCTGGGCTACATAGTAAGACCTCATTAAAACAAAGTGATAACAAACAAACAAAAAACAGATTAGGTGCCTGTCCATTCACCACTGCCTGCCATGCTGAAGTAACAAGGACTACACTTTAAGCAGAATCAACATAACCACCAGGAAACCAGGAGGTTCTCTATGGAGAAATCTTGCTTGAATTTCTGAAAGCATATGAAAAAGTCTCCAAATGCATCCCGTTCACAATGCACTGTGCTGCTCTAATTTCTCACAAATAAAAAAACAACAGAGAAATCTTATCTATTCATTTGCTCCCTAACCAGATATACATACCTTGGTAAATATTGAAAAAAAAATCAATCCTGACACTAGTATGAGGTAGATGAAAGAGCATGGAATAGCTTTGTGATGGTTTGACTAAATGATTTATCAATTTTAAGATAGCTCACACATGATATACATTTAGTAAAGATCTTTAACTTCAAAATGTATCCCATAGAACCACATTTTTCAAATTATGTGTTTAGTGGATCATGACCTCACCATAAGTGAAGGAACATCTGCATAGTCTTTTAAAAACACATTTTATTTAAAATGTAGTGCATTTTTCAGTGTTCCTGAAATTGTCTGAGTTTGCTCCCACATACCAGTGGCGCTACTGAAGGGCGTGCTTATCTTCTGGCTCCTCTTGGCTTTGCCCCTCATAGCCAGGGGAAAGCCCAGAATGCACAGAATGTATGTGTCCTGTTCTGTCCATCGCCACCCACCCCCGCCCCGTGGTCCCTTGTTTTGTTCCCTTGGGCCCCAGGTTTGCAGGTCTGAACACACTTTTAAAAAACTCAGGGTCCAGATGGTGTATTTCCATCCAAATGTGAAGCTAAGAGTCATTAATCAAAGACTGGAGGACAACAGCAGCTATCAGCCAAAGGAAGACATCTCCATTCAGTGGGCATGTCTGTTGGGAGGCAGGAAAGGTTAAGCTTTAGTTGAAGAGACAGGTGAATAGCACAGCATTTCTCTGTCTTTTTTTTTCCGTAGAAACTCCCCATAATAAATACATATTGTAACTCTGTACAGGGTACACACATACACCTATATACAAGAGCCTGAACAAAAGCTTTTCTCTCCCTCTTTGAAATGCATTTGATGTTTTCTCTTCTTTTTTGTTCTGTTCTTTTCCCTTTTTAAAAATGTTGTCAAACAGAGGGTAGATGGGCAGAGTCTGGGGATGTGAACAGAATGGGGTGGGAGATGCCATCTCTCAGGTAAAGGAACAGTTCTGTGTCTTGACTGCAGGGGATGACAATACGAATCTCTTCATAAGAAGAAATGACACTCAGACACACAGAGAAATGTCCATAGTGAAGCCGAGTAAAAGTCTCAAGTACAGTCTCGAGTCAGTAGCTCTTAAAGGCACCATACCAACGTCAGCTTACTGCAAAGGAGCTGTAGTTATGGAGCGTGTTGACATTGGGGGAATCTTGGCTGACACCACATAGGTCTCTCCATACTTTCTGTTTTTTACTATGAAGAAAAGCTGGAGGTTATTAAATTTTTTTTAATATTTTATTTATATTTTTATTTTATGTGTTTGAGTATATGGCCTGCATGTGTTTGAGTGCACCCATGTCATGCCATGCCTGAGGAGGTCAGAAGAGGGCATCAGATCCCTGGAATAAGAGTTACAGATTGTTGTTAGGTGCCATGTGGGTGGGTGCTGGGAATCAAACCCTGGTCCTCTGAAAGAGCAGCCAGTGCACTTAACCTCTGAGCCATCTCTCCAGCCCCCAAGAAATAGTTTTAATGCAAATTTAATCCTAGGCATTAGGGGAGAGAGACAGGAATGCTTAGGAAAAAGAGGGCACACATCCAAGATATGATGAGTGCTATACAATAAAGTCACTTCTGCACTATTATTGCAATTTCTTGTGCTTTTTTATTTTTGAGGGCTTCCTGTTTTTAAGACAGGATCTCGCTATGTAAAATGATGTCCTCCAACTCTGGATCCTGCATCTGCCTCCCAAGTACTGCAATTATGAATATGTGCCACCTCATCGAGCATTGTTGTTTTTAACAATGCTACCTAATACCTATTAGACTGATAACGTGAAGTCACAACACACAGATTAAGTCAAGCTGTGTTTTACCAGGACTGGAGTCTGAACTTTGGACTAATAGTGATACTGGGGAAAAAGAGGGTTGGGGGGGGGGTCCTTAGTCTCATTCATAAAAGAATTTAAGAATGGACTCAAATGGAAACTTTAGAACAATTTTATTAGAATTTAAAGAAAAATCCTCAGGGCAGGCAAGCTGGGAATCTTGGCAGAGGAAGAGAGTAGAGGGGAGAAGAACAAAAGTCAGGCTGGTTTAGAGCCTGCATGGTAGTCAGACACGTAACAGACTAGCAGCCTCATGCCAGGGAGAAAGATGGTTTAGAGAAAAAGTAAAGAACTAACTACAAGATGCCGAGACAGCCCAAAGCACGGGGGAGAGCATGCTTAGAAAAGGGATGTGGCAAAGACACAGACAGAGGTTGTGCTTTTCCGGATGGGTGGAGAGTGGCATGCCTTCACCCAGATCCACAAGAACTGCACCAGGAGGCAGGGATTCTGAGCCAGAAAAGTCCACCATCTCACTAATGCACTAGATATTCGACCCATCTCTTTGGCATGACTTGAGGTGAACCACTGTGGTCCCAGACCGGGTGACTGACCTGGAAAAACTGGAAAGTTAGGGTTCCAACCAGGCTGGGATTTCTTGTTTTTGACTAGTTAATCTTAATGGGGATGTTTCTTCCCTTAACAATAGCAGCTTTAACTGCATGAACTAACTTTTCTTCTGAAGATGTAATGTACATCCCAGTACTGGAGCTACTTGGAACTCTACAACTTTAATCCTGTTAGCCAGTGAGTGAAGTTTTAAAAGGATTATACATTATACAGAGTAAACAAACATGTATTCCTTTCTGCTTGTGTACTGGCCTCTAAATACTCCTGACCTATGCCACCCCTGCTCTTTGTTAGTGTATAACAGTTGGGCAAAATAATGGTTTTGATTATGACATTTCTACAGACACATATAATGTACTTTGATCGTATTCCCTGTATAAAAAGGGTCAAGTTCCCCCTCCTTCTCCAACTCAAGACATTAGCAGTCCTTGGTTCTCGTGAGTCTCTGCAGATGGTCACCCCAAGAGCAAATTCCTGGTACTCACGTAACCTTCAGAGTCTTTAGAGATATGTCTTTTAAACAAGCTCTCCAGAGATGTCTATGTATATTAATTCATTGGGAACTTTGGAAAAGCTCGCTGAAAGTGGATGCTTGAGAACACGGGGTGTCAACGAAATGTCCACTGGAAACTGAATTTTTAATTTTTTAAATTTATTTCTGTCTGTGTATGAATGAACTGCCTGCATGCAGGTTTGTGCACCTGCATCATGCAATGCCTTGGGGGTCAGAAGAGGGCGTCAGATTCCCCTGGAACTGGAGTTAAAGACGGTTCTCAGCTGCCATGTAGGTGCTGGGGATTGAACCCAGGTCCTCTGCAAGAGCAGTCGGCCCTCTTAACCACTAGGCCATCTCTCCAGCCCCTGGAAACTGAATTTAAAAGTCCCCCTTTTGTGAAAATATGATTTCAGAGGGGAGCTTTCTTTTCAGCTTATATATATGTAAGCCATAAATTTTTTTTTTATATTGGTAGAAGCCAAGTTTCCTGCCTTTTATGACAAACATTCATGACTCAGTTTCTCCAAGGGTGAGGATAAAAATTCCAACAATCTCCCTAATTGATACTTCTGTAGATGAATGTTTGTTCTCAGATGGAAGTGATCTCATTAGCATAAGTGGATTCATATTTTATAAACACAGGCACACGTGTTTCATATTCCACTCATTTATTTACACATTCTGTAAATACATGTACACACAGACATTTAGAGCACTACACTCATGTAAATATCACAGTTGTTGTCTGAAGGGCTGGCTTTCCCCTGAGGCAGCGAATCAATTACCACCCAAAGACTCTCCTTTATACACCTTTTTACTACTTTTTTCCTGCCCCTCTGCCAAAAGTGTGTTCTGTAGTGAGTTGGACATCGGAATTTTCCTCAACCTCTTTCCTCTCCCTCAAATGGGCCTCCTTAAGGCTCTGATTTATTGGAAAAATAATACATTCTAAACTATCCATGATTTCCATTAAATTAATATCACAGCTTCTCAGAGACCATGCTGATCTTTGAGAACTAAAACACCACCTTGGCCCTTGAGCAAAGAAGGCTCAGGTTAGGGATGCCTCCCCAGAGAACCCTCCAGACAAAGAACCAGAGAGCAGGGAGTGGTTGAAAGAGCTTTTAATGAAGCCAGTAGATACAAGGAAGGCATGGAAGGCCTTGCAGGAAGGGGCAAAGAGGGTCAGCAGGAAAGGACAGGGCACTCTTTACTCTGAGTCCATTTCCATTGATGATTTCCTGGATTTTAGCAGAGGCAGGAGGATCTCTGTGAGTTCAAGTCCAGCCTGGTCTACAAAGTGAGTTCCAGGACAGCTGGGGCTGCAGGGAGACCCTGTCTCAAAAAGACAAAAAAAAAATTTCAGGTAGAAATTGTGCGCCTCAACATTCTCTTGATATAAAAGGTCTGTGGTTCTCCTGTCTTTAAATGTAAGCTTTATTTTTTTATGATGATGAAAACAAACATAATGGTAGCCTTGAGCTGGGTATTAAATTCGGTGCCAGGTACATACTAAGTACTTACAGTAATCCTTACAAAAAGCCTGTGGGATTGGTATCTCTTGTCCTCATGGTAGAAGAGAGTGAATATCCTTGGAAATAGCTAATAAATGGCTCAAGCTTAAACAGAATTTAGTAGCTTAGCCAAGATTTGAACCCAAAGCACATGTACTGGATAGAAGTCCCCAAAGTTACATGCTTCCAACAACCTTGGAATGAGACTTCATTTGGAGACAGTGTCTTCATAAATGTCCTTAGTTAAGGTGAAGTCATTGTGGAGTAGGATGGGTCCCAGGACTAGAATGACAGTGTCCTTATAAGAGATGCTGATACCCAGAGATTCCACCTGATGATGGAGGAGGCAGCAATTACAGCGAAGATGGCCGGTAACCCAGAAGCTAAGAGAAAGACAAGAAACATATTTTCCCAAGTGTCTTCAAAGAGAATATATATTATATGGCCATGTGAACAACTTTATTTCAGGCTTCCCAATTCCAGAGCCATCAATAAATATCTGTCACTTTAAGCCATGAGCCCAAGGAATATACCCTATAACCTGACGACTATAGGAATTCTGGAAACAGAAAGAATCATAAAATGCTCACAATCTCACGTTCCAAAACCAGTCAACAATAAGCTACGAATTTGCAAGTTTCCACCAATTATTTTTAATGACCATTCAGTCAATTTCTATCATTTAAAAGCAGAGGCTGAGATGTGGCTAAAGTGCTTACCCAGCATACACAGAGCCCTGGGTTTGAGCAGTATTAACCTAGCATGATGCTAAACACCTATAATCCCAGCACTTGGCAGATGGAGTTAACAGATCAGAAATTCAAGGTCAGCCTCAGTTCAAGGTCAGCCTGAGCTACCTGAGACCCTTTCTCAAAAGTGTAGTTAACCCCTTTGTGCATTTTCTCTCGTGTCGGTCAGCAGGACTCTTGGTGAATGTGCAGTGAAGTGGTCACAATTTCCCAAATACTCTCTTTAAGTCATCATCACCATCATCATCATCACCCTGATTTCAGAGGACTGAAACAGGACCAATGGAGATCATAGCCCCACCCATCTCTGGTTTAGAGCACCAGCACCAGATGGAGCTGCTGGCTGTGGAAAGATCCCCAGCAGGTGGCAGTGTGGGTCACAAAACCACTGAACCACAAGCTTACATCCTCTACAGGTTAGGAGACGTTATAAGCCACAGTAAGACCCTGTCATATTTAACAGGGGGGAAAAATGTAACTCATAGATTAATATATCATCCAAACATATGTGTCTATGCCAAAGTAACCTACCATAACTATTAGTGCTGCTTAAATACCTATATATCTAATTGCTTGTGCTTCATCAGTAGGATCGAAAGGTTACTCCTGGACAAACTGTCAGCCCATGAAAGGAAACAGCCAGAATTGACCAGAGTCCAAGTCAACAGCTCCAGAGAGAGGGGACTGTTTTACTTAAGCCTAGGGAAAATCTGCGAAGAGGGGGCGTGATAGACAATTATTAAAAGCTGGATTGGGATCCTTTAGAATGTGTGGAAACATACAGCAGGATGGTGTCTGCGACATCAATTTGATCAACTTGATTTGACAAAAAGCCTCGTCACCCCCACTTGGATGGTTGGGCTGTGGGGGTTTGGGCCACAACAGCCTGCAGATTGGTTTTTGCACAAAGGATGCTTGTCCCTCATGGATTATCACTTATAAGCTAAAAAATGAAAAAAAAAAAAAAAAAAACAGAGAAAGATGCAAGACAGTTACGGCAGAATGCATGATCTGGGATGGGGTGGCATTGGGGGGATGGGAAAGGGAAATATGCCTGATCTGAATTGGAAGATGATGTACGAAATGCACAAAGCATCAATAAAAATTAATTAAAAAAAAAAAAAAACCACTGAACCACCAGCCAGTGACTCTTGGCATCACCAGCAGACCCTGGAGTCCTGGGCCTTTGTAAATAGTCCTAGAAACATTGGTCAGACCACTAGCTGGACAGAGGTCACTTGGGTGATTGTTTTCCAACTTCGTGTGGTCCTTTCTTCTTGCTAAAGGTGACTTACAATGCTAAGGTCTTTGTTTGAAGAAAGTTACAATGTTAAGCTCTTTATTTGAAAACCTTGGAGATTTTTGTTAGCTATTTCAACATGTCAACTGTAATCTTGCTATTCTGCCTTCTGATGATCTAAGACTTTCAAGAAGACATTTCAATTTTAGTATATTTAGATTATGGGTAAAAGATGGAGGGACCGAAATAGACCTCAGAAGGAGGAAAAACAAAACACTAGGATCTTCTCTCAGACTCATGATCCTCCTGCCTCTGCCTTCCAAGTGCTGGGATTATAGGTATGCAGCACTGTACCTGCTGGTCTATTTCATGAGTATAGTCTGTCAGTGAGTGATTCTCAAACAGTGTGTTGGATCATAAAAACACACCATGTTTATCAAAACATGTATTTCAAGTTCTACCCCAGTGTCTGATTAGGCAGAGGCAGAGAATCTGTGATCATAGCACACTCTCAGTTGCTGCTGTTGCTCTGATCCAAGGGGACACTTGGAGAGCTTCCAGACTAGAGCATCGTCAAGACAAGTAGACAATTTATTTCTTTTTTTAATTTTATTTATTTTTTGTATGTGTATGAATGTACTGTCTGCATGTAGGTTTGTGCACCTGTGTCGTGCAATGCCACGGAGGTCAGAAGAGGGTCTCAGATTCCCCCTGGAACTTGAGTTCTCCTGGAATTGGAGTTACAGATGGTTCTTAGCCTCCATGTGGGTGCTGGGGATCGAACCCGGGTCCTCTGCAAGAGCAGTCGGTGCTCTTAACCCCTAGGCTATCTCTCCAGCCCTGACAAGTAGACACTTAAAAGACACATCGAGATGGAAAGAAGGCTTAGCAGTTAAGAGCACTGGAGCACTGGCTTCTCTTACAGAGGACACAGGTTCTATTCCTAGCACCCACATAGCGGCTAACAATCTGGAACTCTATCTCCAGGGGATCCAGTGGCCTCTTCTGACCTTCACAGGCACTGCACAGCATGGGTGCACCTATCTATATGCAGGCAATACACTCACACACATGAAATAAAAAATAAAAGATTTTTTTTTTAATTTAGGAGTCTAAGCTGGGCATGGTGGTGCATGCCTTTAATCCTAGTACTTGGGAGGCAGAGGCAGGTGGATCTTTGTGAGTTCAAGGCCAGCATGGTCTACAGAGTGAGTTCCAGGACAGCAGGGGCTACAGGGAGACCCTGCCTTAAAAAGACAAAAAAAATTTAGGAGTCTCTCTGTAAAATGTGGGAAATGCTGTTCTAGGCTGTAATTGCAGGTGTGGGTGTGTTTTTGTTGTCTAGATGTAATCATCATATAAATCATGCCATTTCAGTAAATGCAAGTACTTTCTGATTATGGTGCCCTGATACACCACTCACCTTACAGGAGATGAACAATGGGGTCAAGATAGCCTGTGGGGTTTCCAAAAAGCCAGAAAAGAGTCTCACTAAAGGCCAGGACCTTGCTTCAGAAAGCTACAAGACATGGTTTTGTCTTGCATATAGTATTTCAGCCCCTCACCAAGCAACAGTTATAAAGCCAGCAGAGAAATGGCAGGCCCTTTACTCAGTGGTCTCAGAAATGGGTTCAGCAAGGCAGAACTAGATGGTTCCACTCCCCCGACCCCATTTCTCTTCATTGCTTCTTAGCTGAGGCACATGAGATATTTATGAATGTGCATTCAACTGCAACATATCACGTCCTATGTGCTTACTGTTTGTCTTAGTCCATTTTTTGTTGCTATTACAAAGTACCCAAGACCAGGTAATTTACAAAGAACTGAGGTCTATTTAGCTCACAATTCTGGTGGCCCCATGTGTACTGCAATAGCTTCCATCAGGTGAGAACCTTCTTGCTGGGTAGAATCTCTGCAGAATATAAGACATCGCAAGGCATCATGGGGGAAAGCAAAGCAAACGCGATAGCTTGGGTCTCTCTTCTTTTTTTTTTAATTTTCTTTATTTTTTAAGTGTATGAATGTACTGTCTGCATGTAGGTCTGTGCACCTGTGTCGTGCAATGCCTCGGAGGTCAGAAGAGGGCGTCGGATTCCCCTGGAACTGGAGTCAAAGACGGTTCTCAGCCGCCATGTGGGTGCTGGGGATCGAACCCAGGTCCTCTGCAAGAGCAGTCAGCGCTCTTAACCGCTAGGCCATCTCTCCAGCCCCAGGTCTCTCTTCTTAAAAAGTCACAATGGCATCCAGGGGTCCCACTCTCATGGCCTTCTCTATTCCCAAATACCATGAGCATATGACTTGGGAGATCACATTTCTAATATAGGGATTTTGGTGAACACATTCAAACCACAGCACTGCCTACCTTCTTCTCTACCCCTAAATGTAAATATCAGGGACTTACTTTAGTGTGCTCCAAGTAGAGTGAATGGCAAATAAGAGGCATACGGACATTTTGTTGAATGTGGGGATAAGTTCTGGTTGCATGTTTCTTTCCCGACCACTGGAAATTTTGCAAGGCACTTTTATCTGAGACTGTTTAACACCACCAAAATGATGGGAGGAATGTCTCCTCATTATTATTATTATTATTATTATTATTATTATTATTAGCCATAAAATCCAAGAGGAAGCAAGTCCTAAATCCTTGATCATATCTTAACCTAATCAAAAGTCACATAATTTAATTAAAAGTCAACTGATGACAATGATCGAATATGGGACGTTTGTGGGAAGAGATGCTGTAAGTTCCAGAACTTTGTCCACAGAGAACCAGAGAGACTCCTGTTACCTTCATAGTCACACAAGAGTTTGATGAGGAGTGAAGGCCCAGGGCTTCTCTCCTATGCCTGGATTCCTGTGTTGTTCTTTTTTTTCTTCCTGGATCCACTGGCAGTGTACCCCATGTAATGTTCTTCGACCAAGAATGTGTAGACGTCGTAATACATAGTAACTGATAACCAGTTGCTGACTTGCACAGAAGTTACTCCATTGATGCATTTGACACGAGTTTTGGTTCTCACAGTACCTGTGATAAGATTTCTTGGCTTCATCCTGCTGATGCCCCTACATCTTCGTGCAGAGGTCAGGACTGTGTGGCCGCCCTTACAGTTTGACAGTCTGTTTGATCTGACTTCTCTGTAGGTTTTTTTGTTTGGTTGGTCAGTTTTGGCTTTGGCTTCTTGTAGGCCACATTGGCCTCACACTCACAATCCTCCTGCCTCTGGCTCCTGAGTGCTTGGATTGTAGACATAGTCACCACACCTGGGAGCATCATTTGGGCTCTGAAATGAAACTGATCATAGATTCAGAAAGAGTGATTCAAAAGAGTGATTAAGACACAGGCAGAGAGGCTTAATAGGCTAAGATGTCTTAATAGTAAAGGCTCATAGAGGAATTTAACAGTCAGAATCTCAGAGAAGGTATAAACAAAAAAACAAATAAATGTGGACACTCCAACAAGTATGCTCCAAATGAAAATGCAAAGGCACCCTTAGTAGAATCCCTGTTCCTTGTATGTCAAAAATATTGCAGCCAGCAGCCAACAGCTTCATCTTCAGTAATCTTCAATTCCCTCCTAAGTTGTGCAGTAAGTACATGGTAGGTTGAACCACATAAATTCCTATTTTTAAGCTATAAATAACTGAATAAAAATGTCATTTGGCTCAAACTAAAAATTATCGTTGTTACATTATACACAATACCTGCCATTAACCATTTGACTGAAACATGTAGGCAACAGCAGTTTGAAGCCAAATCTCATTTCTTTCTACCATATTATGAGGCTGTGACAAAGTGTTCAGTTTAGGAGAAGCCATAAGCAACTGCTCTGCTTGTGCTGCACTGACCAACATTTCTTTTAATAACATAGTTCTTCACTCTTCCTTTCCAGTCATAAATAATGCACTTTAGGAAAACTGTAAGTGCTATCTTGAGGAGCCCTCAGCCCTGAAAGAACCACAATGGCTGTTTTCAGGTTATCAAATTTTAATAATGCTGTTTTGTTTCAATAGTGCAGCTACCCTTTTAAAGAGACCATTCCAAGAACTCATTATGTGATTATAAAATAATAAGGCACTTCAAAGAATGTTGAGCGAAAGGCAGTCCCCTCTTTAAAGCAATGCTCGGCATATGCTAGTTTGTTTTTTTTTAATCTCAAACATGCAACAATGTTGGGGCTGGAGAGATGGCCTAGCCGTTAAGAGCGCCAGCCGCTCTTGCAGAGAACCCGGGTTCGATCCCCAGCACCCAAATGGCGGCTGAGAACCGTCTGTAACTCCAATTCCAGGAGAACTCCAGTTCCAGGGTAATCCGAGACCCTCTTCTGACCTCCGTGGCATTGCACGACACGGGGGCCCAGACCTACATGCAGACAGTACACTCGTACACATACAAAAATAAATAAAATTTAAAAAAACATGCAAAAAACATGCAACAATGTTTTCTTTTTTATTTTATTTATTTTTATATGTGTATGAGTGTACTGTCTGCATGTAGGTCTGGGCACCAATGTCATGCAATGCCGCGGAGGTCAGAAGAGGGTCTCGGATTCCCCTGGAACTGGAGTTCTCCTGGAATTGGAGTTACAGACGGTTCTTAGCCGCCATGTGGGTGCTGGGGATCGAACCCGGGTCCTCTGCAAGAGCAGTCGGTGCTCTTAACCACTAGGCTATCTCTCCAGCCCCCCTCAATGTTTTCTTAAGCAAGAGCTGAAAAAGTACCAAGTAAGTCTGAGTGAGGAACTCAACAAAACATGACATGAAAGGGATCTGATATATATGTAAATCTCCATGACCCTCATAGCAATAGCCCAGGGTGCACATAGTCTTAAAAGCAGGTGACCGTGAGGAGAATGACTTGTATACAATCAGGTTGTCTCTTCTCAGCACCCCTCTCTCCTTATTTTCCATCTCCCGCACCAGAGTGTCGGAAGCTTGTCTCCTGGCTCTCTTGCCTCTGCTCCAGGATCATCTACCTCCTACAGGACCTGGGATCACTGCTAACTCGGCCATAAATGGGACAACTACATCACTCCCTCCAGGGCTCAAAGAATATCAAGGAAGAAAGAGAAGAAAGAATGTAAGAGCCAGAGGAAGAGGTGTAGGTGTGAGACTGGTGTAGAATAGAACACTGACTTGGGGACATGACATGGCTATTGCATTTTTGAACTCACAACATCTGTGATTGTCTGCAGGAGATTGGGCCTATTGACATTTTGTCATGGCCAGAGGACATCCCCATCCCTCTCTGGGGATTTATATGCAGTTATCAGCTGATCAGGGAAGGGGAGGCATTTTCTTCCTTGATGTAGCTACTGATAAAGGGCTCATGCTTCTGTAAAGAAACACTTTGCTATGCTCCTATAAGCAATACTAATGAAACTCACACAAACAAAAGATATGGAAGTTGAACAGTGTGCTAATTAGGAAGAGGAAAGGGCCAGGAGAAGGAATGGAGAACAAAAGAGGATAACAGGATGTGAAGAGAATCAAAATGTATTAGTATGAAAATGTCTTAATGAAACTCGGTTGCGTATGAGCAATATACATCAAAAACGTGAGTGGCTCACTCACATTTGTAATGTTGCATTTGGGAGTCTGAGCATAAGTTCGAGGCAAGCCTGGGTTACATAGTAAATTCAAGGGCAGCATGAGCTGAGCACATCCAAACCCCCCCCCCAAGACCAACATCTTTCTACCATCTTATCAGACAGCTGAGTGACCCTTAGCAAATGGAAAGAGCACAGGTATTGGATCTTCTCTTGCAACAGTGACACTTCTGGCATCGATTGGTGGAAGATGTGTGAACGGAGCAAACAGCTTTGGAGTTCATAAGATTTGGTCCCTGCAGCATTGAAAGGGATAAAAACATGAGGAAGCCAGTTTTGATTCTCTTCATCTACAAACAGCAGGCAGGAAATACTGATAATGGCTCCACAATCCAAATCAGGTAGCTTTTTTCACTGGTGACAAGTTACAACAAAACAAGATGTAGACCATGCCAAGACTTAATATTAGTAAAGAAGAGTGTACACTGGGGCCAGAGAGATGGTTTATTGTAGTGCTCTGGCAGAGGACCCAAGTTTGTTTTCTAGCACCCATATCAGGTGTCTCACACTGCTTGTAACTCCAGCTTCGGGGATCTGATGCCCTCTTCTGGTATCCTCAGGCACCTGCACACACAAGTCCTGTATCAAGAAAACAAAGTGGAGGGTACCTGAGGAATGACAGTGAGGTTGTCCTCTAACCTACGCATGCACAAGCACACAGACACACACAGACAACACGCACATACATATACACATGAAAATAAATACAAAAAATAAATAAATGATAGATTAATTTGATTAGATAGATTAAATAGCACTAACTCTGTGTGTGTGCATGTGTGTATACAAATGTATATGTATGTTGTATGTGTGCCCTTGTGTTTGGGGTGGGCACTCCCAATGGATGCCTGTGAGGAGGCCAGAGGAGGACATCAAGTATCTCCATCTCTCATTCTCCCCATTCTCACTGAACCTGGAGTTAGGCTGTCAGTCAACAAGCCCCAGTGATTCCCTCGCGGTGCTGGGGTTATAGGCATCCCACGGCCAGGCTCGGCATTTTACATGGGTGCTAAAGATTTGAATTCAAGTCCTCTGCACAGCAAGCACAATCACCCACTGAGCCATCTCCTCAGCCCAGTTACAGTCTTTTGGAGGTTACCACAATTTTATGGGGTGGCAGGCATTCCCAGCCATGTGCAAGTCCCAGCTGGTTCTGCCTTGCCTGTGGCCATGGCAGCTCAGGGTTCTCCAACTGCTCTGAGCTGTCCCCGCTTGGGGTCTGAGTGTACCTGGCCTCTGGTTTGGCCAATCGCACTCTTCTCTGGCCCTCAGGTTCCTTTCCAGTCTTTTTTTTATTTTTTGTCTTTTCGAGACAGGGTCTCCCTGTAGCCCCAGCTGTCCTGGAACTCACTCTGTAGACAAGGCTGGCCTTGAACTTACAGAGATCCACCTGCCTCTGCCTACCAAGTGCTAGGATTAAAGGCGTGCGCCACCATACCCGGCCTTTCCAGTCTTTTCTTCAGCACTGCCAGCACTGGATAAGGATAAATCCCATAGCATCACATAATCCAGAGCTCCTTGTGGTTCTGGTTTTTCAATTGCACCTTGATGGAAAAAGTAACAGTTTAATTTGTTGATTCATTACTTTTAAATTTGAGTATATGCTCAGAATTTTTTAAAATGAAGCAATACAGAAAAGTACAGTGAGAAAGTAATCACACTAAATTCCATTTACTCATTCATACCGAATGTAGGTGTGATATTAATTTTCTTTTTTTGTGTGTGGTATTAATTTTCCATAAATCTACTTTGGGTTACAGTACGGAGAAGAAAAGGCTTTAGCAAGTCTGGGCAATATTCTGACATGGGTTCTATTTGTGAATTCTTTTTTCTTTTGTCAGTACTGAGTCTTGAACCAGGGCAAAGACTTGAATGTGCTGGGCAAGTGCTTTACCACTGAGCTATAGTCCCAACTCTGAATTATCTTTTGAGTTAAAATAGATATAGTTAGTTCCATTTCCCTAGATTTAATTCAAATCCTTTCTGTTAAAAGGAATTTCAGGAGACATGTCCTTTCATCTTAATTAAGATCCATATAAAATATTTTTGCTTCAATTATGACCAGAATGGCAAACACCTCCCACCACAAGCCAAAGAAATAGCTAAGAATTCTTCACTTCATGATTCATTTCTAATTTGAGTATATAGCTGAATTTTTCCCAGAAGAGCAACCTCTTGGGAAGGGAGTCAGGAAACTTTGAGTGAGACATCTTGGTGACAGCTGAAAGGGAGAAAGGACAGTGGGAACACAGCTTGCCAAACTTCCCAGATTTCTGTTCCATTCATGCTTCTAATCACGGAAGGCTCAAATATGAGAAGAAAAATTGGAATTTTCTTTTCCTGTAAGGACCTCTCATAAGTTTACTTCTTGGAAACTTACTGTAAGAGAAAAGTTTTAGCCCTTTGCCTTTTACCATAGAAGTTTGCAAGACGTGCAACTTTTGGGGGAGTTCCATTCATATGTCATCGCAGATGGTCTATGTACTGAATATACACATGAATCAAACTGGATGTAGAAGGGGTACCCTTTCCTCAACCATGCTCCCCACCCAAATACCTGTCAGTGGAGTAGACTGTGTTGATCCAGGCCTATAATCACAGTACCTGGGAGCCTGAAGACAGAGGGTCACAAATTATGAGGCACATTGAGACTCTGTCTCAGCACAATATTTAATAAAATTTAACAATGATTTAATAAAATAAAATAGATACAAAACACACCTCACAAAATGTGTGTACTTATAGCAAACTTTACTAAGCTTTTGTATAGTTTCTGGAGGGTTTTTTTTTGATAGTTTATTTTTATTTTATGTGTATGAATGATTTGCCTGCATGTATGTAAGTGCACCTATGCATGCGATTCTCACAGAGGCCAAAAGAGTACATTGGACCCCCCTGAAACTGGTGTTATACACTGTTGTTAGCCACCAAGTAGGTGCTGGGAACCTGGGTATTCTGCAAGAGTAACCTTTGACCTTAACCACTGAGGTATACCTCCAGCCCATTTTTTTTAAGTTTTATGTGTGTATGTGTGCATACATACACGTTCATATGTGTGTGCAGGTATGAGTAGAAGCAGGGGTCAACTTCAACAACTTTGTCAATTGTTTGAGATCGATCTCTCACTGAGTCTTGCAGCTTGTTGATTCAGAATGACTGAGTGGTCAGCGAGCTCCTGGGCTGGTCCTGTTTCCCCAGCACTTGGGATTTCAGGCCCACACCACTGACCCCAGCTTTTACCTGAATTCTGGGTATTGAACTGAGCCTTCATGTGTGCACTGCAAGCAATCTATCCACTGAGATAGCTCCCCAGCCCCATTACTAAGATTTTTGAGTTGACAGAATGAATTTCATGGTAGAAACTCCAAAATAATTTAAAACCGAATCTGGGTATCACTTATCCTGAAAAGCCACAGGGCCCTTCTAAAGTCTCCTCACTGTATTCTGAACTATGTTCTTCTCAAGGACCAGAAACACAACACGGCTGTAGCAAAGATTGCCCACACCGCACCTACACACCCAAAACTGCCCCAGACGTGCCCACTGCAGCCCCTGCAAACCTCCAGCTCTGCAGCGCAGCAAGTTCTCTTAGCTTTGGGCAGTCAGCCATAAGTGCTAGGAAGTACGTGTTCTCAGGGTGTAGCCCTCAGCAAGTGATGGATGGGAACTGAACGATAGCCTCTCCATCTTCTTTGCCCCTGAGGGGCAGGAATGACTTTGTGGTATTCTCGATACTCTAAGCCGGATCTCCCAGGGAAATTGACTCTACTTGCCCAAAGGCAGCTTGATGAGGAATGGACGCACACCATTTGGGCTTCCTTGCTTCCTCTGACTTCCTTCCCATAACCGCCATTACCCTGCCCTCCAGAGCCTCCTCCAACCATCCCCCAAGTAAGCTTGTCCCTGGCTTTGTGTTTTTGCTGTAGTTAGATTAAGTCCCTCTCTCCAAAGTTAAATTTTCAACCTCTGGTACCACAATGTGACCTTATGTAGAAATAGGATCTTCATGGATATAATCAAGTAAGTTCTCCCTTGAGTAGCAAGGGCCCTAATTTGATGTGAATGATAACCTTATAAGAGTAGAGAAATGGAAACAGATCAGTAGGAAGAGACCAGAGAGAGAGAGAGAGAGAGAGAGCACCATGTGGCAACAGGCACAGATTAGATGGAGTAGTGCAGCTACAAGTCAAGGAGCAAGGGTTGTCGCTCACCCAGGAAGCCAAGAGAACGCCATGGAAATCCCTCCTGGACCCTTCAGAGGGAGCGGGGCCTGCTGACACCCTGACTTCAGGCTCCTGAACTCCGGAATTGTGAGACAGCATTTTTCCACCATTTTAAGCCACTCTGTTTGAAGCGCTGTGTATGGGAGCCCTAGAAAACTGTCACCCACTCCCAAGTGCAATAACTTCCTCAAAACTTATGATAAAACAACAATTTAGTCATGAAATTGAGAGGGAGCTGAGGAGCACATGGGAAGAGTTGGACTGGGAAAAGGAGGGCAAATGGTCAAAACCACATATGTATGAAAAAAAAAAGAATGTGTCAATGTGTCAGGCAACTTTGGAGAGGAAACATTTACTTCCCAAATTTCTGGTTCAGGGATTTGGGTGGGGCTCAGCTAAACAATTCTCTGTCCCATGTGGTGTCAACTGACGGCTACTCTCTGATATGTAGCTGACAGCTGGGCAAGTCTCCAGTATCCAAACAACTTTGTTCATTCTCACTGTAGAGGAAAACAGAGATGACTGGAAGGAAGGCTGGACTCATCTGGGCCCAGGGCCCAGACTGCTTACATGTGGCCTCTCCTGTTAGAAAATCTCTTCAGGGGGCTGGAGAGATGGCCTAGTGGTTAAGAGCGCCAACCGCTCTTACGGAAAAACCGGGTTCTATCCCCAGCAACCACAGAGCGGCCGTCTGAAACCCAATTCCAGGAGAACTCCAGTTCCAGGGGAATCTGACACCTTCTTCTGACCTCCGCGGTGTTGCACGACACGGGTGCAACAGACTTGCATGCAGACAGTACATTCATACACATACAGAAATAAATTTAAAAAATTCTAAAAGTGAATAAAGTTATTAAAAAAAAAAGAAAATCTCTTCAAACAGTTAAGAGGGCAAGCATTTGCCCAAGAGAGAGCTGGAAAGAGAGTTTCTTCTTTCTCATGCATGAGGTCCCAGAATTTGTAACAAAAGCTTCAAGATTTTCTGGGCTCCAAACAGAAACACAGACAGGGGTTAAATAGGCCTTTTTTATATCATCATTTTCTGGCAGGTACCTGGGCCCTATGGCTCTTTACTTGATATGCCACGGTGTCTCAAGAAAATTCCTTACTGAGCTCACGGTTTGCAAAGTAGGTATCCTAGGCACGGTCAAGACATCTGGTGCCTTTTGATCTATAGCTAAGCCTGGCTAATTGGACTAGGATTCAGTCAAAGAGTTATTGCAGTTTACAAAAACAGATATCCCTGGCAGAAGTTTAGTTATCTGACACGTTCGATCTACATTTTTCTTGGACTAATTGGACCAGGTGCCTCATTAAACCATTTGGTTACTTTTCCATTTTCTTGGTTTCACATTTGTAGCATTTTGTCATGGCAAGAGGAAAGCATCACAGGGCTTGAGGACATTACAGAACAATAAAACATCACTGATTAGTAAAATGTTACAGGGCTGCCTTTTCAAGATAGGTACTTAGTAAGTAGATCAAGAGGAAACTTCAATGGCCTAAACTTAGAAGGGCATTACATTGGAATACAGTTACTTACAAGAATATAACTTCTCTGGTGGCACATACCTTTAATCCCAGCACTCAGGAGGCAGAGGCAGGCAGATCTCTGTGGGTTCAAGGCCAGCCTGGTCTACATAGTGAGCTCCAGGCCAGCTGGGACTAAAGGGAGACCCTGTCTCAAAAAAAAAAAAAAAAAAGACAAAAAGAATATAATTTCCTCATTATTCCAACATGGCAGGGTTAAATCTCCAAGTTCTTCCATGATGATCTGGGGCTCCTGGAGACAAGGTTTTCTAAGAGACCCAGGAAAAAGTTGCACGGTTTCTCAGATGTCTCAGAACATCACTCCTGCCACATACTATTGACCTTATAGTCACAGTCTAGCCCAGATTCAGGGAATTGGGGATTAGACTTTGGGGCCATCTCCTATGAACACCACCTTGTCTTAGGATGTGCTTCTGGTGTAACCCAACCAAAGACAGCAACCTAGAGGAAACTCCAAGAACTGGCTCCCACCTATCTCTAAGGTCAAAGATCTGCGTCCATTCAGCTCTGGTGTCCAGCATCAGGCTCCTTGCCCCCACTTTATAGTAATGACTTTTACAATATGGACATAATTTCTACTAATGACTTTTACCTAACCTTGCAACCAACAGTTATAATGTAAACAAGCTCGCTGAGCTATGTGCTCCTCTTTTGACCTGGGCACCTGACCTTAGTCCCTCAGGACCCCACCTTGCCCTCCACCCAAGACAGTGAAAGAATGTGGGTGTGCTTGATTAACATATCAAAGCACTGGAACCATCATGCTATTCTCATTGCAAACAGTGAGAAGAATGGAGAAGTCTGATATTGTGTGAAATATTCTAGGCCTAGGGATCAAAGGACAAGATTCTCTGATAAGGGTGGAACTTCTATTTCCCCAATTAATCCTGGGGATACTGGCTCAATAAAATCATGTCTTGAGAGCAGTTGTGAGAAACATCTGGAAAAATGGGTCCCTTAGACTTAAGGTCTACTCTTGGCCTTGAAACTAAGGCCAAGAATTAGGCTGTATCTTTACCCAGGTTTAACTGTAATGTGCCACAAAAATCCCATACCATGTTCCATCTTGCCCCCAGGTTTTAGTTTAATTTCATTGTTGTAAACAATAATATAATAGATGTCTATGCTCTTCTCTGCCTAGAAGCCAGATCCTTTCGCACCTGGCAGCTGAGCTCATCCTTGAAGATCTAGACCCGGATCTACCATCTCTTCCAGTACCTCTCCTCTCCTGACCCTGCCTCAGCAGCTGGGGACACATCTGCTACATATCCTAAGCTCCTTGGAGGAGAAGCTCTTCTCTCTGTCTCTGTAGTCTAATGTCTGCTGATGGATGGGTGAATTATCTTGGGCCCTTAGATCCCTAAGGCAAAATTCTAATCCATAAGGCAAATCACTAAAATTTTTTAAATATTTATTTTTTATTGTTTTCTGTATATGAGTATATTGCCTGCATGTAAGTGCACCCATGTTGTATGATGCCCGTGGAAGTCAGAAGAGGACATTGGTTCCCCTTGAACTAGAGTTACAGACAGTTGTTAGCCGCCATGTGGGTGCTGAGAGCCAAACCTGGGTCCTCTGCAAGTGGTCTCTTTCTTGTCCTTTGTCTAGTTCTTGTAGCCTGAAAGAACTCACAACTGCTTCAAACATAGGTGCTTTGGTTCATAACCCTACCAGAGCTCTGCCTATAAATGAAGACAACCTGTAATGACATGCAAACATTCAGAAAATATTTCCATAAAGGACTAGATAGTAAATATTTTAGGTTTTATGGGTCAAGAGGAAAAATGGAAGATATTTCTATATACACATAAATGTGCCCATTTAAACATTTGACAAGCACCTTTGAGTTAGTACGCACTGAGCCAGATTCGGACAATATGCAGAGGTATGCTAATCCCTCAGATAGTGGACCAATAGTAAGACTTGAGGTCAGGAAAGTGGGGCTTGAGCCCTTCTTCAGTCTCTTTTAGCAATCTCACCTGAAGCAGAAGCTTTCATAGAAATTCCCCACACCCCGAAATGGAGTCTCCCCTTCTGAGGAATGTGGTAGAGATAAAGAGTCTCTAAGCTTCCATGTTCCACAAGCAAAGAGTGTTACAGAAGAAGTAAGCAGGGAATAGAAACATAGTGCCGTCTGTAAAGCCTTGCAAGCATGAGAACCTGGGTTTGAGTCCCAGAACTCTCATTTTTTTTTTAAAAAAGCCCAAAGTAGCACTGAGGAGGTGGAGACAGGCAGATCCCTGATCCCTGGGCTGGATGGCCAGGCGGCCCGACATACTCAGTGAGTTTCAGGACAGCGAGAGGCCCTGTCTCATAAAAAAGACAGAACAACCCAGATGGACAGTGCCTGAGGAATGAGACTGAAATTGTCCTCTGGCTTCCACATGTACACACAACTGCACAAGAAGAGAGAGAGAGAGAGAGAGAGAGAGAGAGAGAGAGATCCTAGAAATGCCTAAGCTGTTCTCAGTACCTGTATAGCACCCTCCTGGGGTATTTGAAACTGAGAGAGTAGTTTTCCAGTCAACCTGTTGATATTCTAGGAAGGTCATTCTCCATGCATGATGAGTATTCTGCACTTCTTGGAATAGTCACTTAATAGAAATATGTCCTGATCAAGGACCAACATGTCCCCCTGAGACACACTGTGACTGAGGCACACTGGTATCCCCCGACCGTTAGAATGGGGATGATAGGGACAGTCTAATGAGGCTCCAGTGAGCTTGCCTTCTTCATCTAATCTTAAAGAGATTTGCAAAACTCAAAGATACATGAAAGCCTTTGCATATAAGCAAACTAGAAAACTGTCAGTCTTTTTTGTTATAAAGTTGTCCTCAGATCCCTGCCAAGTGTGATGTGCTATAAAACATATATACTTTATGCTAGGTCTGGGCTTCCCAGAATCCCAAGGTACACAGACGCCCACTTCCTCCAGAGGCTGTCAATCTTCTGACGGCTTCCTCTGTACCTGAGGCCCCGCCCCATGGCTATAAGTGGGTGGGCCCCAGGTGCCATCTTTCTCTCTCCCTGCCATGCAGCTCTGTTCCACCACGTCTCTGTAGGTGGCCCTTACAGGCGGCCCTTGCTGGTAATCTCACATGGAAGTAAAGCATGTTCCTGGTGTGACATAAGCCTCATGTGCCTTTTTTATCTGGGGCTGGGGGAGAAATGCCCTTTTTATAACCTAATACTTTACATAATGTAAAGCACACAAATTTAAAGTCTAGCTCAACAATGTATGCATATACACCTTTACACATACTACCAACATCAAGTTGTGGGGTATTTGTATCACCCTAGACATCTCTGCCATGTCACTTTCCTGTTACTACCATATTCTCAGAGGCAGTTATTATTAACTCCACAGCTGAATGCTGCCTGTTCCTGAATCTCCCATCAGTACAATGATACAGGATATGCTTACGTCTGGCTTCTTTTGCTCAACATACTCTTGAGATTCAGCTGTGTTGGGTTTTGTATCAGCAGTTTCTCTCTCTGTCTCTCTCTCTCTCTCTGTCTCTCTCTTTGTCTCTCTCTCTCTCTGCTGTATCATGACATAAATCTTTTTTAGGTGGAAAGGACTCTTTCAATCCTACAGTTATAGCAGGAGCTGGATCTCTTCCCTTCACCCCTTGCACGGTTTCTGACCCTGTTCCCTTTACCAGCCCCTCTCCCTCCCTGGGGGAATTATAAAGCCAATTAGCTTCCAGCTGCCTTGGGTTGAACCAGACTGTCATTCCTGACAAGGACAAGGTCTTTGAGTGGAGCGGCTTCTGTTAGCTTAACGTTTATTAGTCTACTTATCTGTTCTTCAAATCAAAATTTTGTTTGCTTCATATTTAACCATTTTACTTACATAGAAAGTAGAAAGAAAGACTAAAGTCCAGATAAGCTTCTCAGCATGAGAGCATGGGTGGTGCTTTAAGACAAAAGTCCACACTCTGCTGACAGGACGTGGGGAGAGGAATGGAAAACTCCACTGAGTGCTTTCCTGGCCCCTTGCCATTCTCTGAATACTTAACGATACATACATTTTTTAAGGCAACTGTTCTAACATTTAGGCCAATTTTTCTTTTGCTAATGTGGTTTTTCTTCTTGCCTTCAATCCAGAAACAGATTGAAAATAAAGAAAGATAAATTCTGTCCACAGTTTCATTTCCCCAATCCTCTGTTCATTTTCAAATAAGGACACCATTTATACATATCTAAATATCGATGTTGGTGCCAGAGAACACAAAGCAAGTGCAATATTTGAAGTCTCCACTGATGAAGAATTCCTACAGAGTTGCAGGGCAAAGCAAAGTGTCTTGAAATTGGTGCCACTGGTCTAGTGATGTCCTTCGAAAGGACAGGAATGAGCCCATAGGGACTGGTGCCTGTCAACAATCCATGGATTGGGTCCCTGATCAGGTCGCTGCCTAAGACGTTTGTTTCCATTGTTTCTGGTTCCATATTAAGCTGACTGTGAGCCTCCTTAGAAACTGGAAGGAACTTGAGGAAACACTGGAATACTGTCCCTTGAATTGTTACTTACCGTCACTAGCATTGCTACATCTTAACGTGTAATCTCCACGATTCACCAGCCTGGGTACTTCCTGGGACTGAGGGTCAGCAGCCACTCTCCTAGAGCTCACACCTGTGTTCATAGGTCCGCTCTCAGCCATACATGTGCAATTCTGCCATAATTGCATGGGGCCTGGCATCTAGGGAAAGTAGCTAGGATGAGAAAGACAAGGGGGACACGTCTCCATCCGTGCAGCCGTCGGGGAAGCCTTCGTCCGTTCTGGGTGTAGACCTTCCAATGCAGCTACTTCAGAGTCACCCATGTTCCTGCCTAGGTTCTGTAAGTAAACCTAATAAATTCAAAGTTTCCCAGGGTGAACTTGCATGGAGTCAAACTTTTGTTTGTCATTGGGACCTTATGGGGAGGTAGATTTTGATTAGTCCTTCCCACCAGGAGAAAATTCACACCATCATGTGACACAATGGTAGAGCATTTGTCCGTAATGCTGAGGCTGTAGGTTCAATTCCTAGTACCCCAGTACTTGGGGTGGTGAATTTTAGCTAAGCATGGTGACTCACACCTGAAATCCCATCACTGGTAAGGCCAAGAGTGCTATTGAACTATTGCCACTAGTTTAAGGCCAGCCTGGGTCACATAGTAAGTTCCACATCAGCCTGGGCTGAATAACAAGAAGGTATTTAAAAAAAGAGAAAAGGGAGGGAAAAAAAACAGAAGGAAAGAAATAAAAAAGAAAAAAATGGAAGTTCAGATATTCCTCACATTCAATTTACATTTCAATTTTTTAAACTGTGTCACCTATTTCTTTTTAAAAGTTTTTTTTTCTTTATTTTATGTGCATGTGTGTATTGCTTGGATGTGTGTAGGTGCACCCATGTTGTGTAGTGTCCACAGAGTCATAAGAGGGAGGGTCCTGGAACTGGAGTTACAGATAGTCGTTAGCCACCATGTGGATGCCTGGAATCGAACCTGGGTCCTCTGCAAGAGCAACCAGTGCTCTTAACTGCTGAGCCATCCTTCCTGCCTCCACCTGTTTCATCAGACTTGCCCATAACGAAGGTAAAGTTCATGCTGGATGCTCTTTTTTCTCTTGCTCAGAGTATACTAGACAAATATATTTGCTCATGAATATGCAAATAATCTATTTAAAGTGTAACTGACTTGTAAGAAAAGTCTTGAATCACCTCTTGGCGTTCTAGGAATTCGGTATTTCTCACTGCAAATATCAAACTCCTACTCAAGCACACCAAATGGAAACTTGGCTGCTTCAGGAGCATCTGGTTACTCAGAAGAATGAAGCCCACACTCTGAAAATGAACCTAACTCTACTTGGTGTTCCAAATGCCTCTTTCCTTAAAAATTACTCAGAAAGGAGGGCTGGAGAGATAGCTCAGAGGTTAAGGGCCTGGGCTGCTTTTGCAGAGGACCTAGCTTTGTTTCCAGCACACACAAGGTGGCTAACAGTTGTCTGTAACTCCAGTTCTAGGGGATCCAACATCCTCTTTTTTTGTTTTTGTCTTTTTGAGACAGGGTCTCGCTGTAGCCCCAGCTGTCCTGGAATTCACTCTGTAGACCAGGCTGGCCTTGAACTCACAAAGATCCGCCTGCCTCTGCCTCCCAAGTGCTAGGCAGTTATTATTAACTCCACAGCTGAATGCTGCCTGTTCCTGAATCTCCCATCAGATTAAAGGCGTGAGCCACCACGCCCAGCTCCAATATCCTCTTACATGCACGCACTTACATGCATGCAGGCAAAGCACTCATACAAATAAATAATATTAAATTTATTACTCAGGATTAACACAGTGTAGAAATGGAGCATCATAGTGGGATGTGGGGCCAGTCCAGCTCCATATGTATATAACTCTGCTTCACAGAATTAAAAACCTCACCAAAAGAGAGAAGGAAGAAGCAACACAGAAAGAGTAGATGCTGACTGCAAAGAAGTCGAGACAGAGGATGGTGCCTAATAGTGTAATTTAATGCCTTTTAAAAAATTTATGTGAGTCTCCTTTTTTCTCCTTGTCGTCTGTGTTCTGAAGATAGAGAGCAAATCAGTGACTTAATGACATTTGCAGAAAAATTACTGTAACCAACTGTACCTGAAAGCTTATAATTTTCCTGGCCAGCCATCTTGAGGTTTATTCCTTTCATTACATTAAAAATCGAGACTAATTAAGGCAACTGGGCTTGGAGCAGGCCAAATTGGATTTTTCTTATGGTTTTCCCTCCGTCTCATATAGTGATGTCATTAAGTGTTCAGGCCATGAAATGCTAAGGACAGGCTGTTTCCAGTGTGATATGGGTCATGCAGGAATGCAAGGGAAAGAGGAAAGCCATAAAGCTTTAAAGAGTTACAGTAAAACTCTGCTGAGGCCACTCAGAATACTGGCATTTTCTTTTCTTTGTAAACAGATACCATGAGGCCAGAGGGGATGTAAGTGGAGAGGATGACTTCCCAGTGTCACTCTTCACTCAAGCATTCTGCTATCTGGCCTGGAGACCACTTCAATGGCCACCTATCTTTCAGAGCCTTTAATACAGAACTGGGCAGTGGGCCTGCCAAACTGCACACCTACTTGGCAGACTTAGTTGGCCACAGGCAGCTTTTAAGTCTCTTGGCTATATTATATGGCCATTTAATACACACTTATGATTAAGAAAGCTCCAGTGTGCTTTCAAAATAGAAATGTACTCATTAAATACGCTTACTTCATTTGTTTTCATGGGCACTGGGATTTGAAGAATTAAGTTAGACCATAGTTAACTAACCAAGTTTGTCTCATAAAGATGGCTTTCTTTTTTAATGTTTTTATTAGAATAATCAGTTATATGTAATAATGACATTTTCACACATCTATGTAATGTATTTAGAAAGACGGTTTTCCTTTTCTGTTTTCAATCTTTGTGCGTGTGTGTGCATGTGTGTGTGTGTGTGTGTGTGTGTGTCCATTAATGTATGAGTGCAGAGATCATAGGATGACCCCAGGTATTGGTCCTTACCTTGCTTGTGACAGGGGATCTTGATGTTCACTGCTGTGTATGTCAGGTTAGCTGACCCACAGGCTTCCAGGGACTCTCCTGACCTGCCTCCCACCTTACCATGGAGATCACAGACATACAGCACCTGGCTTTCCACAGGTTCTGGGGCTCCAAACTCACGTCCTCAAATTCACACAACAAGCACTATACCCACTGAGTCATCTTCCTGGCCCAAAAGGTGGTTTTCTTATAGTGAAGTAAGTTTATTGCATCTTCAGGTGAAAAGTATTTAGCCAGACCTTTCCTATTGTCTGGCTTTTTCATGTGTCTAGGGTGTATTTGGGTCCGTACTCTACCTAGACTTAACTATTTATACTGATATTGATTGAAAATACATTAATGTTACCAACTATCCAGCATGCTATTCTAATGCCTTCAATGCATAAAGGATGGTTCTCATTGTATGAGCAGATACTGACCAGAAAGCTGTCAATCCTGGAGCTGGGCAGATGGCTCAGTTGGTAAAGTGCTTGCCGCTTAAGCACAAAAACCTGACTTTAATCCCCAGACCCCATGTAGACTCTGCTGGGTGTGTTGGCACACATTTTATAATCTCAACACTGAGGACAGGAGGAAGCCTAGGTCTTTCATGGATAGTCAGCCTAGTCTAAGTGGCAAACCCTAGGCCAATGAGAGACTCTGTCTCAAAAGAGGCCTGCCTGAGGAATGACACCTGAGGTTGGTTCCTGGACTGCAAACACGTACACACATGTGCACGAGCACATGAATGTGCACTTGTTATACCCATAGAAGAAAGCAGTAAGACTAAACCCACATTAAGTGACAGCACAAGCTGAACTTGGAAAGGACAAAGGAGACATGGTAATAATAGCAACTGGAAGAGGATATGGTGAGAAACAGAACCCAAGAGAGATAAATACAGCTTGGAAGGACCCAGGGAGATGTAAGATTTAGATCAAGGAAAATTCAAAATTTCAGGGCAGTAACCTTTAAAGAGGGATAAAGCAGAGGGAAGGATAAGACTGGGAATTTTTATGAGACTAGTTTGACTAGAATAAAAAGACTGGCTGTGCTCCAGTCTTGAACTGTCTTAAATGCTAAGCTAAGGAATTTTAAACTTTTCTTTAAATAAAAACCACTTTATTGAAGTATGATTGACATAGAAAGAGCTGTACATATTTAATGTATATAATAGCTCAGAGAGTCTGGGCAAACATATAGACCATGAAGTATCACCACCACCAAGGCCACAAACATCCATAAACTTATTTTTATAGACAGTGGGGAGATATAAAATGCTCTTAGCTAAAGGATTATATTATCCAGGGCTATTTTGTCATGTTCGACAAGAAAGCCAACTTGCCCTGGCTTAAATAGTAAAACGAGTCTCTTGGCTTACATAGTGGAATGTCTACAGAGGGACTGGCCTCGGAAAAAGGCTTTATCCTGCTGTCCAAAAGAGAGTACAGAAAGCTGGGAGTCCAGGGTCCTGGTTCCTCTCTGTCTCAAATGTATCTTCAGATGCCATATTGTTCCTTCTTCCCATCTGCAGCAACTCCAGACCCCATGTCTCCTCCTTCCAGAGGAAGAAAAAGTTGTAGTTTTGTTTGGTTTTCTCACCTGTGGGAGAAAGCAGACACTTTTGTTTCTAAACAAATGGTTCTGTGTCTCCAGGGCTGGCACTGAGTTACTGCTTTATCTGAGAACCAACAGAGGAGATGAGGGAGGGAGGTAGATGGGAAATCCTTCTTGTTTCATGCTACCCAGGGTCTACCCCCAGAGCAGGAGGTGGGGTCAGTCCCTCCCAGACAACAGCTTGAAGAATGAGAGACTTCCTGTAGGGGTCTCCAAGTGCCCGTAGGAGGGGAGAAGGGCCACTGCTGGCAAGGAGCACTGAATGAGGAGCACTGAATGTCTACAGGTGGGATTAAAACGTACTAAAGCCAGGCGTGGTGGCGCATGCCTTTAATCCTAGCACATGGGAGGCAGAGGCAGGCAGATCTCTGTGAGTTCAAGGCCAGCCTGGTCTACAGAGTGAGCTCCAGCCCAGCTGGGACTAAAGGGAGACCCTGTCTCAAAAATACCAAAAAAAAAAAAAAAATCTCAAACATGACTATTGTAGTATGTGGTCATTTCCACAGTGGGACAGGCCATGCAGAAAACATGCAACGGAAAGCACAGCACAAGAAAACATGGCAGTGTGCAAAATCCAAATACAAAATGACACTTTATTCAAATGCTACAGATCATTGTATAGGCAGCGTGTCATCACCTCCCAGGGACCAATCCCAGACCTTTTTATCATCACATCCCTATTTGTGGGGGTACAAAGAGGTCCTGTGACTCTCACTTGTGCCTCTGGGAGGTGCTGGCTCTAAATGTTAGCGCATGCATGCCTAAACTCAGATTAGATACACCCACATATGATAACATGATTTCACATGGTTTACATAAGCTCCCCAACATCCAGTACCTGCGTACATGTCTCATGCCTTTCACTTTAGAGTTTCGGGTCATTTTGTATGTAAAACCAAGGATGATTTTCTCAAATAGATAGGATTCTCTAACTCATAGGTAAAGGATTTCTCATCCTGGAGATGCTAGCATTTTTTTTTTTTCCAGAACTCATGTTTGCAGGTTCCAAGTTCATTCGCTACACTGACCAGCCAGGAGGCATTCAGAATTCTTGAGTAAAACATGATCTGTCTAGAAGAAGAATGTCTTTGTATCTGTGTGTTCATATATATAAACCATTAGTCTCAATGTAGTAATTTGTTCCCACAAGCCAGGCATGGTGGTTCATGCCTTTAATCCCAGCACTCTGGAGGCAGAGGCAGATGGTTCTCTGTGACTTCAAGTCCAGGCTGTTCTACATAGTAAGTTCCAGACCAGCTGGGGCTACAGGGAGACCCTGTCTCAAAAAAAAATGTGCTCCCTCAAAAGCAAATTTTGACATTGACTTCAATGGGAAGAAGGAAACTATGTTTTCAACAGCAGGGCTTCTTTTCCCCTCTCTGGGTTCAGTTGCTGCAGGCCAGAATCCATTTTGAACTCCAAGACTATTCGGCACAACCAAACGGCCCTCCCACCAGGCATCCCTGCTGTTCTGCTTCCTTCAGTGAAGTCACAACTGGCATTGCCATTAACAGTTCAACACCACAAACACAGTTGTGAGGGCTTAGTGTCCACATTGCTCAATTCCTGGAGGTGGTGGGGGGACAGGTGTTTCCCATCTGGCTTCCAATGTAAACGGCTCCACTTGGCCCTCACCCCTCCAATGAGAATGGTTGATGGAGGGGAAACAGCAAGTTCCAATGAAGACAAATAGACACAACTGGAAACAGTCCTTATAAAGTGCATCTGAGCTTGTCGTGATTCTCTAACCCCACCAGGGGTTCCTGTATGTGCAGAAAGCTTACTATTCACAGGAGCAGGCTGAGCCATCATGGCTGTTGCCCAGGAAGAAAAATTCAAGTTCAAATCAGAAAGAGACAGAAAGCAAAGCAGGTCCTCCACTCTCTAATTGCGTTTATTTGTATGCAGCCAACAGCTGGTCCATGAGGGATTTATGCCCAGTGCTCTCTGGGAGTGTTCTTTCTCAGAGTGAGGAATGTTAATTTGATGCTAAGACCAAAGGCTCTGGGTTTAAATAAAAGCATCCCCTGCCTTCCTACCCATGCAAATGGCATGCCGGGCTCAATGTAGCAGCTCAATGTAGATCCACAGAGTCAGCCCTGCATGCTTGAAAAAGTTAATACAGATGGAAAGTGTCATGAAATGAAAGATGGCAAGTTGTTTAATGTGGGATAAATAACTCTAGGTAGTAGAGAAGCAGAGAACAGGAATGAGGGGAAGCTGGGAGGATCAGGGGTATGGAAGAGTCAGTACCAATGCTCTTGGTATTAAATGCTTATGGGTGCTATTTCTGTTACTGCTACAATGAAAGAAGTAGCCTTGGACCTATTTTTCTTCGTTTTCTCCCCTAGTTCCCCCTTTTAAAATAATTCTTTGTTTAGTCCTTTGAATTTTTCAGTAGTTGCTAAGGTCTTTGAACTACAAAATAAGTGTAAATAATTCCAACTCAATTCTCTGAAAGCTCACCAAACAAATAATACTGAGAAGGTGGCTTTCTCTAAAATGAGTGTGAATGCATCTTGGTATCAGAATAGCACTTATTGAAGTGTGTGTGTGTGTGTGTGTGTGTGTGTGTGTGTACATGTATGTACTGGTATTTGTGTGTGTACGTGTTTATACACAAGCACATATGTGTGCATGTGCATCTTTGTGGAGGCATCATTATTCGGGACCCATCAACCTTGTGTTTTGAGACAGGATATCTCACTGGGACCTGGGGATTGACAATTAGACTAGGCTGGCTGGCAGGTGAGCCCCAAGGATTTGCCTGTCTCTGCTATGCCAGCTTTTTATGTGGGTGCTGGGGATTGAACTCAGGGACTCCTGCTTGTGCAACAAGCACTTTACTGACTGAACTGTGTCCTTGACTCCTCTTTGTTTTTTTGTGATGCTGGGTTTTTACTATAGTTGGGTTGGTCTCAAGCTCACAGTCCTGCAGCTCCATCTCCTAAACACTGGGACTATGGGAGTGTAACACAAGATTTAAGTGCAATGAGATGTATGGATCTTTTCATTAAAGTACCTGTGCACACGCCAAGAAGCCAGACTCTACAGCTCTAGCTAAAATGGTTTTTTTCATATGAAGCTTCCCCACTCCTGGTTCCAATCAGTAAAAATAAAAGGTTTGTCTTCATTCTTCTGGTGGTTTCTATCATGTTTCTAACTTTATTTCTCAATTTAACTTTAGGCTATTTTTAAAATTTTTTTAAGATTTTATTTGTTTTTGTATGTGTATGAATGTACTGTCTGCATGTAGGTTGGTGCACCCGTGTCATGCAATGCTGCAGAGGTCAGAAGAGGGTGTCAGATTCCCCTGTAACTGGAGTTAGAGGATTCTCAACTGTCATGTGGGTGCTGGGGATTGAACCTGGGTCCTCTGAAAGAGCAGTTGGTGCTCTTAACCACTAGGCCATCTCTCCAGCCCCAACTTTAGGCTATTTTAAAATGTTTTATGTATGTGTGTGCATGCTTGAGTTATGTGCACTGTACCCTTGGGTGCCTTTTTTTTTGTCAGAAGAGGGCATCGCATCCCCTAGAACTGGAGTTATAGGTGGTTGTGAGCATGGTGCTGGGAACTAAACCCAGGTCCTCTGTGAGAGCAGTAAGTGCTCTTAATCACTGAGCCAGCTCTCCAGCCCCAACTTTAGACTATTTACCAACTCTGGTAAGGAAAACATTTGAGTCTATGTGTATTCCATCTCCTCCTCCCACTTCTAGTGTTTGCCAGTTAAGTGAGAAGGATCGGATTTTCAAATGATTAGCTTTGTAACTGTGTATAGTACACAGCCAGCCCTCCATATCTGTGCTCCAAATTCATGATTCAATCAGCTGCCAATGGAAAATCTTCAGAAATAAATCATTTGTGTGCTGAAGTATGCAGTAACTTTTCCTTATTGTTATTCCCTAAACCATACAGTATAACATATTTATGTAGAGCATGTACTCTATTGTGTATTGAAGTAATCTGGAGATTATTTAAATGGATGAAGGGGTACATATAGGTTATGCACAAATACTACACCATTTTTCCTTTTTTATTTTATTTTTGCGAATTTTTGTGATTTTCAAACAATATAGTTTGATGGCATTTAGATCCCCTCCTCTATTCCCACCTCCCCCAATCATTAATGTGTGACTGTGTGTATATATGTGTATATATAATGTATATGTATATAAAACATAGCATGTATAATCTGATTGTGTCCCTAGATGCCCTTCAGTGCTGGCTCATCCTCTGGGCCCACTAAGAGACCCACCCCGGAAGACACTGTCTTTCCTCTCCAGCAGTCATCAATTGCCAAAAATTCCTTAGGCTGGGTTGGGACTTCTTACTCACTTCCCCATGTCTATGCTGGGATTTTTGTGTGGTTTGAGCTTGCAGAGGACTTATGCATGGTGTCACCATCGCTGTGGGTGACATATGAGTCACTGACCAGCTGTCTGGACAACGCTGTTTCCTTGTGGTCACCTCACCCTCTGGCTCTTACAATCTTTCTACTTCCACTTCTGCAATGATCCCCGAGCCTCGGGATGCAGAGGTTTGAAACAGCTGTTCTATTCAGGGATAAACACTCTGCAGCCTCCTGTTCTCTGCACACTGCCCAATTGTCAGTTTCTGTGTTAATCACCATCTGCTGCATAAGGAAACTTCTCAGGTGAGAATTGAGAGATGAATCCATCCTATATGTAGAAGTTGAATTGAGGATGTGTCACTTAGGGTTAAGGTTCTCATAGATACTTATTCTTTGTGTTTGACCAGTTCTGGAATTCTATAATAGTCTCCATCTGTTGCAAAAAGAAGCTTCTTTTGATGAAGGGTGAAAAGCACACTTGTCTGTAAATATGAGGATGCAGATTTAGAATAAAGAAAAAAATATATATTGGTCTAAGATGTGGCAAAACCAGGTTTTCCTCTAGGATCTGTGACTGATCCACCCATGTGTATTTGCTTCTGTTTGCAGTACCACACATGAGTTCCCTGCCATTGAGCAGGCCTTTAATCCTTTTAGACAGCGGGGTGATTACCCCAAGATAAAGGGGGATTGTTGTACCAATAGCAATAATTTGGTGGGGAAACCATTGTTGTTTATTAGCTTTTATAGCTGACCATTTGGTTTATTATTAGTTTTTATAGGACCATTGGTTGCTTTTCTCCCTTGACAGCTTGTATAGTATCCTCTGATACCATGAAAACTAGTCTTCAGCGGGGAGCTTCCCGGTCGGTTCCAACTTGATTGCTCCAAGTCCTGTGTCTGAATCATGGCTTGTCTTCAGTAATAGGGTCTTACCTTCAAGTCCTGGGAGGCAATCAAGGACTGTGTTAATAGCCTGTGTTATTTTAGGAGTCACCTGGACTACCCTGACCAACTCAAAGGGAGATCTCTCCTGCATGTAACTGTGGTTTTGGTTATGTAGCCTTCAGCTACATACATGTATTGTATGTGCATTTTTCAGTAGAATTTGAACTAATATATTTCCTTCTGGTTTTTCATACCATCTAAGCATTATTTATCTTTCCTCTCACTCTCCCATATAACCCCCCTACCCTGTCCCTCAGTTAATGTACCCACCTTTTCTACCTTAAAAACATCTGTCTCCTACTATCCCCCTCTCTCAAGCCCCATTTCCCCTTCATCCTCCTGGTTTTTCCTGGCCCCTGCAGTTACACTCATATATATATACTCACATCCAGTGACTTGGAGCTAAGATGTACAAATGAGAGAGAACATATGTTGCTTATTTTCCTGAGTTTGTATTATTCCACTTAGTACAGTTTCTAGTTCCATCCACTTACCTGAAAATTCCATGATTTCATTTTTCTTTACTGTAGAACTTCATTGTATACATGTTCCACATTTACAGTACCTACTCATCAGTAGAGGGACATCCATTTCCTAGCTATAGTGAAAAGAGCAGCAAACATATTACAACCAACAAACAAGTATCTCTGAGGTAGGACAAGTCTGTTGGGTACATAGTAAGAAGTAGTTTGACCAGATCATATGGTAGAATTATTTTCCATTTTTTAAGACTTCTTCATACTGACTTCCACAGTGGTTGCACAAATTTACAATCTGACCAACAGTGGATGTGTTCCCCTTTCCCTGTATCCACACCAGTATCTGGTGTCATTAGTTATCTTAATCTTAGCCATTCTGACTAGGGTTAGATGAAATCCTAATGTCCTTTTGAGTTATATTTCCCTAATTATTAAGGATGTTGAACACTTTTAAAGGTGTTTTGCAGCATTTTTTTTTTGTATAAGTGATGCGAACTCTAGAGTTTGGTATCCTCAGGAAGGTCCTAGAATCAATTCCCCCTAAGACCAAAGATAACTGTACTGTATTTGATTTTTTTTTTTAACTTGGAAACAGTATCTCACTATACAGCCAGGATTGACCTTCAATTTGTGATCCTCCTCGCCTCTGAGTTCTGTGATTGCAGGTGTGAACCATTATGCCTGGTTCTTGTACACCATTATGATAAAATTGGTAATACCCTTGGCCCTTCTGTATGAGATGAAGACACTGGCAAAGCACAGAATTTGCCTCTACTTTCCTTTAACCTCCTTGCTCCCATTTTCTACTTATCATCCTTTTTTTTTACACGGGGTCTCATTTCGCCTAGGTTGACTTTAAACTGGCTATGTAGCTATATATAGCCTTATATAGCTATATATAGCCTTGAATTCCTGATCTTCCTGCCACCTCCTCCCAAGTTCTGGATTCCAGGCATGAGTCACCATACCCAGTTCATGGGGAGCTGAGGGTTAAACCCAGGGCTTCATGAATGCAAGGCAATCACTCTGCCCACTGAGCCACACCCCAGTCCTATTGGGAAGACTCTCATCATCACCTAGATTCTGTCTTCCATCTTGTCCCCATTCTCATTAGTCCTGATGAGACTAGTTCTTAGAGTTGAAATCCAGTACTCAGAAATGGTGTAACAACTCTGTTATTCTTGGTTATCAAAACCAAAGAGATGCAATGTGGTAGCTCAATCCCATTACATTGTCTATAATCCCAGCACTGAGGCAGTAGGTTTCCTGTGCACTGAAGATCACCCTAGGCTAGTTGGTCTCAGGCCAGCCTAAGTTACTGTGGTGATTTGAATGAGAATATCCCCCATAGGCTCCAGGAATTTGGACATTTTGTCCCCAGTTGGTGGTAACATTTTGGGAGGTCTTAGAAGGTATGGCCATGCTGGGGGAAGCTCGTCACTGGGGGTAGGCTTAGAGAGTTCAAAAAGCCTTGCTAATCTCTACAGGAAGCTCCTATACCTGCCTGAAGATGTGAAGTTCTGCTTTCTGTTCCTGCTCAGGCACCTCCTGCCCCAATGCCTAACCACTATGATGGACTCTAATTCCCCTGAAACCAGCAACTGTAAGCTCCAATCAACTCTTCCTTTTATAAGTTCCCTTAGTCATAGTGGTTCTATCACAGCAACAGAAAAGTGACTAAACACCCACAGAGTGGGACTCTGTCTCAAAATAGCAAGCCAAAGTAAATGAACAACAAAAAGGGTGGAGGATGCAGAAGCACATCTTCTTTTCTAAATTCACCTACTTTATCAAGCACCAACTCACAGAGGCAGCTCGAGAGATGGAATCCTACAGAGGGCATTAGCATGCTAGGAGGTTCTCCTGGCTAAGAGGCTTATGATAGACCCTCTTTGAACTTTAATGCTTCCATCATTACATTTGCATAATTAGCACCATTTTCATCTGTGAGACAAATTGTTTTTTAACAACTTCTTTTTTCGGTGCAGAGAACAAAGAGTTGAACTCTAAATGTTCAGAACCATATGGCAGTCAAATGCCCCGTTTTGATTGTGAATGTCTTGAAACTACTCATCAACAAAGATAATGCCACTTGAATAATTTTCTAAATGTGTTAGTCTTTGTCTTTCCAAATGCGTCTTTTAATAGGGATTAAAATGTGATCAGTCAAGAGAGAAATTAATTTGTTTCTTAAAATATAAGCTGAATGACACCTAGTAGCACAGGCATTTCCTTTTCTGATAATTGATAGAAAATGATCCTCATATAACTTAAAGCTCAAGGCAAGGTCAGGAGGCTAGTAGAAATAAACCTTTCTTTTTTTTTCTAAGCAGCTACAGAGATGATCAACTGCTAATTTGCCTGAAATTTTCTTCTAGTTTGGCTCTGAAGACCCACATCTCGGGAAATTTCTCAGTCTTGGATGAACCAAGATAACTGGTCACCCTACACATAGCAACACTGATGGTTATAATATTATCTGCTCTCATTTTGGCCAGGTACTATGCAAAGTGGTTTCTTAAGACTCTGTGTGTGTGTGTGTGTGTGTGTGTGTGTGTGTGTGTGTGTGTATGTATGTGCAGGTATGTGTGTGTGCAGGTGTATGTATCTGCAGGTGTTTGGCCATGCATGTGTGTGGATGTGTATGTACATGTGTTCACGGAAGATCTAGGTCAAACCCAGGTGTCATTTTTCAGGAGACATCTACCCTGTTTTTTGAGATGAGGTCTCTCACTGGAACCTGGAGCTCATTGATTAGGCTCATCTGCTGAGCTAGTCCCAGGGATCCACCTGCCTCTGCTTTCCCATGGTTAAGATTACAAGCTTGTGAAACCATGATGGGTTTTTTTATGTGGGTTCCAAGGAGTGAACTCGGGTCTGACTGAGCTGTCTTCCTAGATCCCAAAATAAGTTTTTTTTTAATTTTTATTTATTTTGTATGTGTATGAATGTACTGTCTGCATGTAGGTTTGTGCACCCGTGTCTTGCAATGCCGCGGAGGTCAGAAGAGGGTCTCGGATTCCCCTGGAACTGGAAGTCTCCTGGAATTGGAGTTACAGATGGTTCTTAGCCACCATGTGGGTACTGGGGATTGAACCCGGGTCCTCTGCAAGAGCAGTCAGTGCTCTTAACCGCTAGGCTATCTCTTCAGCCCCCAAAATAAGTTTTATAAACATTTTGGGTTTTGGTTTTGGTTTTGGTCTTGAAAGACAAAGTCTCACACAATAGTAAACATTGGCCTTGGACTCGTGGTACTCCTCCTGCCTCAGCTTCTGAAGTTCTGGGATTAGAGCCATGTGCCACCATGCATGACTTATTAGCATATACTGTTAAAAGTGGGTTTCACAGAACACTTACAGTCATCTGATATTTGATAAAGATGCCCAAAATTCACACCAGAAGACAGAACATTTCCAACAAAGGGTGCTAGAATACTGGGTGACTTCACCTAGAAGAATGAAACTGGACCCATATATATCACCCTTCACAAAATCAACTCCAAATGGATCAAATACCTCAAGGAGAAATGCTGAAACTTCTAGAAGAAAACATAGAAAGTGCCCTAAGAGTACGTTCAGGAAAGGACTTTTTTTTAATTAATTTATTTATTTTTATTTTTTTATCAAATCTAGACCCATGTCCCCCCCCATTCCCCCACCCCACCAGAGCTCATGCATTCTGCCAAACATGCTTTTCATCTCTTTCTCAGTCTTTCTCAATATTCTCCATTGAAGTTGACTGTTTTGAGCAGAAGTTCACTGTTTCAGTTAGTTCTTCGATACAGTCCTTTCTGTTGTTGTTGTTGTTGTTGTTTCCAATATGCATCACTCCAAGCTGCTTTGGACAAAAGCTCAAGGGGCCGTGCACAAGAAATACAACTAGGTAATTGGCACTAGCATCAACAGATGAGGGATACATCATCGTTTGTTTTTCTGGGACTGTGTTACTTCACTCAGCATGGTGTCCTCCAGCTCCAGCCATTTTCCTGCAAAGCTCATGATGTCATCTTTCTTTACTGCTGCATAGAACTCCATTGTGTAGATGTACCACATTTTCTCTATCCACTCATCAGTTGAGGGGCATTTAGGTTGGTTCCAGCTCCTTGCTATTGTGAAGAGAGCTGGAAATAAATCATCGGCGTGCATGTATCTCTGCGTTTGGGTGATCTTGTGGTATAAACCAGTGGTATTGGCTGGTTAGGTGGCAAGTCATTTCCATTCTTTCAAGGGTTCTCCACACTGCTTTCCATAGTGGCTGTACAGTTTACATCCACTAGGGCGTGTGATGAGTGGTTCCCAGGAAAGGACTTTGAATAGGACACTACTCTCTTCAGAGATTAGGGCCAACATAATTGACAAGGAACTATTATAACTAAAAAGCTTCATGGTATCCAAAGAAACATCAACCTATTGAAGAAGATGCCCACCAGAATGGGTGAGATCTTTGCTAGCTATACATCTGATAGAGGATTAATATCCAAAATATACAAAGAACTGGAAAAAAACAAGGATCAAAAAAATGAATGGCCCAATAAAAAAAGTGGCTACAGATCTGAAGAGAGATTTCTCAAAAGTAACAAGCTAAGGATTATCTTTATAATTTTCACATAGGCTAACAATAGAAAACACGACAAAAAATGCTGGCAAGGATACATGGAAAGGGGAATCCTTGTTCACTATTGGTGGAATCAAAAACTGGTGCAGCTACTATTGAAATCATTGTGGAGATGTCTCAGAAAGCTAGAAGTAGATCTACCATATGATGCAGCTCTGGCCACCCTTGCAACCCATAGAGTGGAATACTCAACATCGAGATACTTACCTCTAGCCATGTTCACTGCTACTCTATCCAGAATAGGTAGGGAAGGGAAGCAGCCTTGATATCCATCAACTGATGTACGGACAGTGAAAATGTGATATATACACAATGGAATTATATTCAGCTCTAAATTAAAAAAAAAAATAAATTTGACCAAAAGAAAAAAAAAGAATTTAGCTGGGCCTGGTGGCACACGCCTTTAATCCTAGCACTTGGGAGGCAGAGGCAGGTGGATCTTTGTGAATTCAAAGCCAGCCTGGTCTACAGAGTGAGTTCCAGGACAGCTGGGGCTACAGGGAGACCCTGCCTCAAAAAAGACCAAAAAAAAAAAAATGAAATTTGAAGGTAATTAGATGGAACTGGAAAAGATTATATTGAGTAACGCAGACCCAAAAAGAAATGCTGCATATTCTCTCTTATTTGTGGATCTGGGATCCAAACTTTAGACTTACCTCTATAACCTTGAGTAACTGCAGAAACCAAGAAAGTAGAAAGGGGGGGGACCATGGGGCAGTGTGGGGCGTGGTGGGGGGGCGCTTTAGAGAGAGGTAAAGTAGAACACAGGTGCTATGAATGGAGGGAAGGGAAAATCAGGAGGGACTTACCTGGGAGTGAGAAGGAAGGGCAAAACAAATGTAGAGATGAGAGATAAATGGTAATAAGAATAATTGAAAAGCACACAGAGGAACATAATTTTGTAGGTTTAAACATCAAAGGACATTTGGGGGCACAAATTTGACCATAGAAGCATATATATTATATGACAGAGTACATAAATTAGGGAGGGTGGTAAGGGGGTAAAGATGGGGGTATCCAAATCTGATCAAAATGTACTGTATGAAATTCATAAAAAGTCAGTAAAATAGGAAAAAATTTATTTAAAAAGGAAAAAATACATATAGAACATGTGTGCATATGTGTGTGGTTTAAATAGAGTAATCCCTGCAGAGTAGTAATTTTACCCCCCAGGAACCAGAGACTAACAAAATCCCCAGTACCAGGCATGGAAAACCTTCCTTCCGGTTCTTGAGCAGAAGGATCCAAGAGGTTCCCCAAACAATATAATCTATTGCTGCTGTCCTTGTATCATCCAGAACTCGAAGGTACGAATATATTGCTGAAGAAACCACATACTTTAGACACAGCACTTGGAAAAATGAAACTGCTACTAATCTGGAAACCCCCTCCCTGAGGGCTAGCTCTTATAGTATCAGAGGTGCTATACAAGTCACCAATGGAGAAGTGTAATCAATAGTTCTACTCATGTGTAAAGTCTAAAAGCCACAACAGTGACCATTCCAGGAAGACATTCCCCAGATCAATAGAGCAATAATGGCACTAATATCTCAGGGGTACCTAATGGCTGTCTAATTGGACTTAAGACCTGCTCAATAGGAGAGAACTCATGCTTGAGACTGTAAGTGTAGCCAACAATCCATTGTTGAAGGGTTATACTCCCAAAAGCAGAACCCACTACTGCCATTGTCCTAAATTAATAAAGCTTTCTACTTCATTCTAAATACCTTATACCCAGAAATAATTGTAGCTCTTACTCCTCATCAAAGGACAGCAGACAGAGGCTATTGCAGAGATTTACAACTGGTCAAAATGCAGAGAATAAGTGATTCTTGGGTACCCAGCCCCAGTTGTCACTTCTACAGCACAAACCCCACACATAAGGCTCATGGAACATCATGGAAGAAGAGGTAGGAAAACTATAAGAACTAGACAATCAGGATGCATGTTGTGAGATAGTGTCTTCCAGTCGTGACAGAGAAGGCAAACCCATGAAACCTCAACAATATGGCAGTCTAAGCAAGATCTGCATAACAGCAAGTCCAGTTGATCAACACCGGTGTTGATGGTGGGGGGGTGGATTTCACAAAGCCCCACCTCTAGATGAAGAATTCCAGGAAAACCATTGTCGCTGAGAGGGGGAGAATCCATTTTCTCCATGAACAAATCCCTTGATAAGTTATCCAATACTAAGTGGTCATCCCTGATGTACATAGGGGCAACACAAGTGGGACTCAGCAGTGTTTTTATATATACATATGTATATATATATATATATATATATATATGTAACAGTAATTATAGAAAAGTTCATGAATTCAAGGAGTTGGAAGGGTAGAAATTATATAAGCACAGTGTACTCATGTACGAAATTCTCAAAGATATTTTAAAATGTATTTGAAAATAGTTTTCATTATGAGAGTTTTATGTGCTGTCCTTTGATCACGTTCAATCTCCATTCCCTTTCTTAGCCTCCCTCCCCTACCTGCTGGCTCCCTTCTTCTTCTCTGAGATTCCTCCCATTCTGTTTTCTTTTTCTTCAAATTTTATTATTTTTATTTTGTGTGTTTGAGTGTATTGCCTGCATGTGTGTAAGTGCACCAGTGTCATGCAATGCCTAAGGAGGTGAGAAGAAAGTGTCAGATCCCCTGGAACTGGAGTTACAGTAATGCTTGTTACCTACCACATGGTTCCTAGGACTTAACCTCCACAAGAGCACCCAGTGCTTAACCAGTGAGCAATCTCTCCAGCCCCCTCTATTTTCACATCTTATTTTTTAATTTATATTTTGTATATGAAAGAAAACATACAGAATTTGGTTTTCTTCCCTTTTTTGACAAAGGGTCTCGTGTAGCCCAGGCTGATCCCAAACTCCCTGTGTAGCTAAGGTTAGCCTTCAACTCCTGATCATCCTGTCTTCCCTGTCAGAGTACTGAGATTACATAAGTGCGCCCCCATATGCTGTGAGACTGTGTCTTGTGATTCCTTTTGCTTAATGTAATGTGATGGCTAATCTTGGTTGTCATCTGGCTCAGTGATTAACTAAACATTATAGACTTTCTTAATCAGATTATTTGAAGCCAGAAGACCCACCCTAAATGTGGGTGGCTCCTTCTGGGGCAGGCCATGTCGAAGGACATGGCAGAAAGGAGAGTTTGCCTTTTGTCTCCACACCTTCACTCTCACGGGTGAGTTTATCTGTCCCACAGCTTTGACATCCTCTCTCCAATATTAGATCCAACTTCTTCAGGCCTCCCGTCTAGACTGAAGACCAGCAACTCTCCAAGAAATCTTCTAGACCTTCAATGCCAGATTTGGACTGCTGAGATATCCAGCTTCATGAACTGAGCAACTACAGATTCTCAGCTTCTCCAGTGTGAGACAGCCAGTGTTGGTTTATCTGGTCCATAACATGTAAGCAAATCTAATAACTCCCCTTTTAATATGTATATCCATTCTATCACTTTTGTTCCTTTAAAGAACCCTAATATGCATAATGATCTCTAGTCCCACTCATTTTCCTTCAAATGACATAATTTCATTTTTCTTTATGGCAGACTAACAAATTCCATTATGTATATATACTACATTTTCTTTTTTATTTTTAAAAACATTTTATTTATTATTTTCATTTTATACGTATGAGTGTGTGACTGCATGTGTGCAAATGCACCAGTGTCGTGCAATGCCCATGGAGGTCAGAGAAAGGCATCAGATCCCCTGGAATTGGAGTTACAGATAGTTGTTAGCTACTATGTGGATGCTGGGTCCTCTGCAAGAGGAGCCAATGCGCTTAATCACTGAGCCATCTCTCCAGCCCAATATAGCCCACATTTTCTTTATTGTTTCATCTGTTGATGACCATCTAGGCTATTTTAATATTTTACCTATGGTGAAGAGTACTATAATTAACATGGATGTGCAAGTATCTCTTTGTTATGTGGATGTAGAATCCTTCAAGTCTACACACAGGAGTTTGTAGGTGGATCATGTAATAGTTCCAGTTATAGTCTTTGGGGGACCTCTACACTGATTATATACAGTGACTTAGACTATTTTAAAATGTTAATCACACTAATAATATAAATTAGGTATTATTACCCCCATTTTATTTTAGTTTCATTTAGTAGTTTTTAATTAGGTTTTTATATAGCCAGGCTAGCCTTGAACTCATGACCCCCCTACCTCCACCTGCCTAGTACCGCAATTATAGGCATGCACCACCACAACTGACTTTACACTTTGGGAAATGAGAAAATGTCAGCTTGACAAAATTATGTTCCTGAAGGATGATTCAAACCCGTTCTCTGCCTCCAGATTTTTTCCAGTAGCAGTACAAATCCCACTACTTTTTACTTTGAGTTTGTCAGATAAAATACAGGAAAATAGGCTCAATGTGAATATCAGAAAGCAATAAATAAGATTATAGTGTCTATCCCAAATGCTGCTTCATACATACTGATATTAAACATTATTTCTTATCTAAAATTGAAATTGAACTGGATAGCTTATATTTTAATTTGCTACATCTGACAGTTCTAATTTAGAACATTTCCTTTTTTCCAATAAAAAAGAAATTCTTACTTATGTTCTGTGTGACCCCATGTATTTATGATCTTGTGAGACCTAGAGAAACTCAGATTTTAAGTTAAATGAAGCCAAATAAATTCTAGTAAAACATCCCCCACATTTTGCTTTATTTAAGAAATTTGATGGCCCTTCAAGGCCTCTCTGTGACATCATATCCTAATTATTGCATATTTGGGAGTCAGGTCACTTGCTCGTTCATTCATTCATTGTGTGTTATGGGCTGTCTATGCACCAGGTGTTACTCTAGTATTGTGTTGCAGGCAAACAAAACAAAGCCCCAGGCCTCATGGATCTTATGCTTTTGAGGGAGAATGTAGACAGTAAATTAGATAGCAAGTAACAGAAGTTAGTCATAGAAAGAGCAATGAAAGAGAACATAGCAGGGGACACAGTGAAGGGTAGTGTGGTTGAGTTAACAATGGTCAAGGAAGGTCTCAGAACATAGCAGGGGACACAGTGAAGGGTAGGGTGGTTGAGTTAACAATGGTCAAGGAAGGTCTCAGTGACTTGTTTCGCTGCTGCAACAAAATACCTGACAAAAGCCACTTAAGGAGGAAGCATTTCTTTTGGCTCACGGTCCCAGAGTACAGTCCAGCGCAGTAAGGAAGTCTGGGGGCAGGAGATGGAGGTAGCTGGTCCTACTGGATGAGGAAGATAACTGCTAGTGCTCAGCTTGCTTTCTCTTTGTTACACAGTCCGAGATCCCACCTCATGGAATGGTAATACCCACAGTTAGAACGAGTCTTACCATCCCAACTACCCTAATCTAGATAATCACTGGCAACCACCCAGAGGCTTATCTCCTAGCTGAATTATAGCTTGTCAAGTTGAAAGTCAATATTAACTATCAGAGAAGGCATTTTATAAGAATCAAAATCCTGAATGAAATGAGAGAGTAAAGTCAAATGCCAGCTTCTGGGGGCTGTAGGTAGCTCGGGTAGAGTGCTTGCCTAGCATGGAGGGGGCCCTGCATTCCATCTCCAGCTCAGTATAAACCATGTGTGGCGATGCACAACTGTAATCCCAGCACTGAAGAGCAGAGGCAGGAGAATCAGAAGTTCAAGGTCATTCTCAGCTACATAGTGAGGTCAAGGTCAGCCTGAGGTACATGGGACTCTGTCTCAAAAAGTAAAAGAAAAAGGAAGGGAGGGAGGAAAGGGCAGAAAAAAGGAAGGAAGGAGGGAGGAAAGGAAGGAAGGAAGGAAGGAAGGAAGGAAGGAAAGAGGACAAAAGAAAGGAACAAAACCACAATAGAAGTCAGATATAGTGGCACATGCCTGTAATTCCAGCTACCCAGGAAGCCAAAACATGAGCATCATAAATTCAGGCTCAGTCTGGGCAACTTACTAATACCTTGTCTAGATACTAGAGTAACAAAATTGTCTCAACTGTAATAATAAAGCTTTCTCAAACTAAAGTAACAAAAAGCTGGGAGGGAGGGTAGATAGCTCAGTGGCAGAGAACTTGCTTAGAATGCATAAATTTTGCCTGAGCTCCATCTCCAGAACCACACCAAAACATAAAATAAAATCCCCACAGGAGATCCCTTCGCTTCTCCAGGATTAAGGAGCACCACTGTTATATACACTCAGTGATTTAGTGCTGATTTCAGTGCTTCTCCACAGGGCGCCACCTTGGAATCACCTAGGAAACCTAAAAGAAAGCTGATGCATCGGTCGATCCCATGCTCAGCGTCACCTGGGCCGGCACTCTTTGTTTTTTCTTCATTTCATTTGCATGTGTGTAGGTATGCGTGCATGTGTGTGCGTCTCCAAGGTTGGCGTTAGGACTCTCCCTCCATTGCTGGTGCACCTTATTCAGAGCTCATCATTATGGCTAGTTTCACCTGCCACCTTGCTCTGGAATCTTCTCCAAGTGCTCTAACTACTGAGCTATCTCCTGAGCCCAGCATGAGGACTTTTCAAATCTCACTCCTCAATAAGCTAAGGTTTCTGATCTAGAGAACAGTGGGAATCCTGGTGAGGTAGACAGTAGTTCCAGGCATAATATGGGAAAGGAGCAACAATAGTGTCTTGGTACATTTTTCATTGATCTAAAATATGCCTGAGGGGCAGGGGTTGTAGACCAAGCTTATCCAGCATTCGGGAGGCCTAGGCAGAAGGACTGTGAGTTTGAGTCCAACCTGGGCTACACAGTAAGTTCCAGGTCAGCCTGGGCCACATAGTAAGACCCAACACTAGGTACTTTATAAAGAAAAGTTTTATTCGCCTCACAATTCTGGTGGCTTCAACAACCCAAACAGCACAGTGTGGGGGGTTTCACGGGCCGGCAGGTGTATCACAACACTCTAAGTGGATATATGGAAATGGGAGGTCACGTGGTGTATTAATTACTTTTCTGTTGCTATGATAAAACACTATGACCAAGGCAACTCATAGAAGGAAGAGTTTGTTTGGCCATAGGTTCCAGAAGAATAAGAGTTTATCATGGTAAGAAGGTGTGGCAGCAGAGGTGGCTGGATCAGAAGGCTGAGCTCTCAGAACTTCAAGCATGCACAAAAACAGAGAAAGTCAGGCTGAAGTGGAGAAGCTATATCCTCTCAAGCCCGTCCCCAGTAACGTGCTTCCTCCAGCATGGCTGCATCTCCTAAAGGTTCCATGACCCCTCCCAAATAGCGCCACAGACTGGGGACCAAGTGCTTGACCACTTGGAGTCTATGGGGACCATTCTCATTCATGCCACCACTTATGGTGCGACAGGAAGCAAGAGAGCTGGGAGGCGCCAGGCTCAGGTCTTAACAACCCACTCGGGAATTAACCCATGCCTAGGAGTCCCAACTCACTTGCTAATGCCAGCATTGATCCCATCACAAAAGTGGGTGGTAGTAGCCAAATTATTTCCCAGCAGGCCCTGCCTCTTAAAGGTCCCACCACCTTGCACTGGGGAACCAAGCTTCTAGCTCTTAACCCTTGGGGGGACAAACCATAGGGAACCATAGGAAATAAATAAAACAAGGTCAGGGCCTGGAGAGGTGGCTCTGCAGTTAAGGTTACTGACTGCTCTTGCAGAAGATCCAGGATTGGTTCTCAGCGCCCACATGCTGGCTAACAACCATCCATAACTCCAGTTCCAGGGGGATCAATACTGTCCTCTTCTGGCCTCTGCAGGCATTGCACAAACATGTTGCACTTAGGTAATTTCTGCCACCTTCTTCTGCATGTTCTCAGTACCAAAATCTGGTCACCAGGAACCATGTCACACTGAAGCTGAGCTTCATTGAGCAGGCTTTCTTCTCCCTCTCCCTCTCTCCTTCTCTTTTTCCTCTTTGCTTCTCTTCCCAACTCTTTCTGTGTCTCTCCCCAGATGGGTCTTGCTATATAGCTCAGGCTGTACTTGAAACTCCTGCCTCAGCCTCCCAAGTGCTGGGACCATAGGTGTACACTTCCATGCCTGGCTTGACCTGATTTTGAATCATCATCTTCCTCAGCATTTTTTTTTTTAATGTGTCTGCATGTAGGTTGGTGCACCCGTGTCGTGCAATGCTGCAGAGGTCAGAAGAGGGCATTGGATTCCCCCGGAACTGGAGTTAAGACAGTTCTTAGCTGCCATGTGGGTGCTGGGAATCGTACCCAGGTCCTCTGCAAGAGCAGTCGGCACTCCTAACCACTGAGCCACCTCTCCAGCCCCTCGGCATTTTTTTCCCTATGCCAACTCTATTTCGAGGGAACAACAAGCTTTTGGAGATCACAGGATTAGAAATGGCATGACCAGATATGGTTTTCTTTTGTTCCCGTCCTGAGAAGTCATCTGGCGACTGTTCTGTGCTCTCAGACACAGCCTTGAAATTCCTTTTCTATTGATGGGAAAATGCAAGCAAAATCAGAGACATAATCAATGTCACTTAGTGAATTAGTGATGGAGACAGGAACAGAATCCAGACTTTCTAGCTTGGAGATTCCCCTGCTTTTATGTTTAAGTGGCTCTTTATTTTAATCCAGCTGTGCCATGTTAATAAGGCTTTGACGAGACCCAGCTCTGTATTTGGGGAGTTGGCATATTTGATATTTACCTCAGCTATTTGTTGTCTGTTTAATAAGTTTTGTTTGTCCTCCAGATGCACATCATTTGGCAGTATGTAATCACATACAATTGTTTACACCATTTACCATTTGCTTTCAAGTCTTGCCAAGAAAGACTTGGTATAAACTAGCTGTCTGCGACAGTCACACTGAGTTAAGCCTTTAAAAGGGTCCATTCGAGCCTATATAAATAAACACAGCGATATGGAAAATAACCCTGTAGACATTTACAACACTGTGGGCCAGCTGGGGAAAATGCAGACCTTCTCTCCTATGGAATAGATAGAATTCTCTTTTTGACATTTTTTAATGGTTTTTCAACTACTTTTTAAAATTTTTCATTATGCATATTTATAGTACACAGTCCCATGTTACAAATGAACATTTTCATATAAGCGTATAATGTATGTTGAACATTATGTAAGGTTCAATCTTAACTCTGGACAATAGAGTCAATGTCCTGATTACAGAGAGCCATTTCAATTTGAGCTGAGAGGCTCATCCAATCCCCTCCAAACCTTACACACACACACTAGAAAATCTTTTCAGATGCAATCAGTTTCAAACAGGTGGTTAGCAGAGCCTCACTCTTGGAATTATTTTCAGACAAAATGACCAAAACTAAATTTCATATATGCTCATTAAAAGGCCAACAGGCAGCTTGAGATAACTGCAGAACCCCAGATGGTTTGATCAGCTTTTGAACTAGTAAATATGGTCAGCAGTCATTCTCCAATGAACTGCTTTCCTGTTGGAAAGAAAGCTAGAGCCCAAGAAAGTACAATCTTTCCCCAAAATGTTCAGCACAGTCTCTCAATGGAAAAATACTTCTTTCAGCTCTCTCTCTCTCTCTCTCTCTCTCTCTCTCTCTCTCTCTCTCTCCATTTGTGTGTCCAGCACAGGTATAGACAAGCACATACCCACATGTGTGCACTCATGTGTGGAGGTCAGAGGAAAAACTTGGGTGTCCTTCCTTAGATACCATCTCCCATTTTTGTTAATGCCTCCCACTGGCCTGGATGTCCCCTGTGGGCTAAGGCTGGCTGGCCAGTGAGCCTCGGGGATCCTCCTGTCTTCCTTTCCCAGAACTGCCACTACACACAGGTGCCACCATGCCAGATATTTTTTATGTGTGTTCTGGAGCTTGAACTCACGTCTTCATGCTTGCAAGCCAAGTTCTCTGCCTCCTGAATCATCTCTCCACCCTGAGACATAATCTTTGTGAGTGAAAATAATATAGAGTAAGAATATAGTTCGCAGGGTGTGGTGGGGCACGCCTTTAATCCCAGCACTTGGGAGGCAGAGGTAGCCAGACCTCTGTGAGTTCAAGGCCAACCTGCTCTATATAGTGAGTTTCAGGCTACAGGGAGACTCTGTCTCAAAAACACCAACATATACATATATATATATATATATTTCAAGGATTAACTGAGAATTAGTATTAGTAATTTTTTGTGTGAAAGTGAATTTTTCATTTCTTCAATAGATGCTAACTGAATAGTCACTGTGTGCCCAGAACCATGCTAAGTGTCATAGGTCAAGGTAAGAGATTCATAAGGATGGGGAAGCCCTCATCTTTGCTCTTGATTAATTAAAAATTATTATTAATGAATGATTTGGACTATTGTGTCTGTTTAGGCCTTTGTTCATGCTGGCTCCTTCAGTGAAAATCCCCTACAGAGCTTTCAAGAATTGTCAGCGTTTTGGTTGAGTGTTTGCTGCTTGTTCGGGCGGGGGGGGGAATGAAGCCAGAGCCTCTTGCACGCTAGGCAAGTGCTCTACCTACCACGGGGCCACCCCCGTAGATCTTAGCATTCTTTTTACTCGACTGTTCTACCTCCACCTTTCTTTATGGCTGATTCCTTCTGCTTTGACTTTCACATACTTAGATGTAAACCTGCTTGTCCCGCAAAGCCTTGAGAGCAAGGAGAGATCTTACTAATCTTTGTTCTCTTTGCTTAACGAGACACATGTTCTTTGCTTAACGAGACACATGTTCAATAAGCAGCTGACAGATCCATGAGTGAGTGAATGCACAATATTAATATTTCTGTGAAAAAATGACAACCCATTTCCACTCCCTTTAGGATTGTTTGCATTGAACTTCTCCAAAATCATACCAGAATGGTGTTTAAACTCATCCGTAGTGTTTAATTAGTACCAGAAAGGTTTGTTTTGGCTAAAGTCCTGTGAGGTCATTTTTGTTTCATGTAATAAATTTTAGTTAAAATGCTTTTTTGGTGAATTATTGTTGACTTTGGAGTGTGTGTGTGATGAGTGTTATTTCAGTTATGTTTAAAAGGGGGGAGTCCTTGCATACTAAAACATAGAGTGGACTATTTAACAGCTGAAATTAGATGGCGTCTGGAATTTGCCTCAGAATAACTCAGGAGAGTTAAGTAGAAGGCATGAAACAAGAAAGACCATGAGCTGATTGTTGCTGAAACTAGGTGACGGCCATGTAGAGCTTTCTTAGGCTGCTCCCTTGGCTATGTCCTGTCTGTACATTTTTTCATAATAGCACTAAAAGCAGTGTTATGTTTGCAGGAGGCTCGTAAACATGAGACCACAGACTCAGGAATGCCCACAACACTGCACCAAGCCATAGGAGCAACAGGGCACACATGCTCCATTTCTGCAGCTCTGCTTAAAGTTGCTCATTGTCTTCCCGGGCACCAACATTCATTTTCTGGGATTGTAGTGACCACATTCTATCATAACATTGGCTGTAACTGTCTACAGCAGACTCGAAGGACTGGATGGAGACAAAGAAGTATTGGGAGCTCCCATTCCCTCTTCTGCTCCATTGTAGCCATTTTCATGAGTCCTAGTATTGCTTGGAGGAAGTTACTGGGTAATTTATAGCCTGCCAAATTAGACTTAGATTGATTTTGTTTGCTTATTTATTTATTTTTATTTATTTATTTATTTGGTCTTTTTCAGACAGGGTCTCCCTGTAGCTCCAGCTGGCCTGGAACTCACTATGTAGACCAGGTTGGCTTTGAACTCATAGAGATCCACCTGCCTCTGCCTCCCAAGTGCTGGAATTAAAGGCATGAGCCACCACATCTGGGTTAGAATTGGATATTAAAGGACAACACACACTTTTTCAAGGTACAACTCAAATATTGTAGAGAATGTTACGTCACATCTTTTCATTTTGCTTGCTAAGCCTGGCAACCTTATTCTTGGGGGTATGTAATATTGATAATCTTCACAGTTAAGTTAGTTCTTTAATCAATTAAAGGGCTATTTTCCATATTTATCTGACTTAATCATATTGAAATTCTCATTTAGCTTCCTTCATGAGGAAAAAAAGGCTCAACTATATTGAAAATAATAAACCTCATCCGATTGGCACACATGTGTTTTCAAGTCTAATTTTTTTCATTTGAAACAAAATAAAATACACACTGTAAAATAAAATCTAGTGATGATCAAAGGTTGATAATCAAAAGCAGCTGACTTCTGCCACGCCCTCTTCCTGATCGTTATTGGTTTTCATTTAGGCGTTTTGAGTCAGGGCCTCACTGTATAGTCTAAGCTGGCTTGAAACCCATGACCTTCTAAATGGTAGGATTCCAGGTCTATGCCATGATGACCAGCTCTCTGGATCTTTTGCTCCCCTTACTACTTACAGCTGTGTACCAAAGTAGGTGCCTCCAAGCCTGGAGTTAGCCTCATACCATTCAAAAGTAGTCTTATTATAATTTCATGACTTATCAATTTGAGGTGCTCTGTATTGAATTTCCTGCTAGTGACTTAATTCACTTAGTGGCTTTTCAATTCCCCTTTCTTATTAATAGTTTTAGTGAATCATGCTGAAATGTTTGTATTCTGAGTATACATGTACTCACAATAGAGCCCAGTAAGGTGTTATGATTATATTCCCTTACTTGTATTCATCTTTTTTTTTTTTTTGAGACAGGGTCTCCCTATAGCCCCAGCTGGCCTGGAACTCACTCTGTAGACCAGGCTGGCCTTGAACTCACAGAGATCCACCTGCCTCTGCCTCCAGAGTGCTAGGATTAAAGGCATGCACCACCACGCCTGGCTTAAAGACGGTTCTTGGCCGCCATGTGGGTGCTAGGAATTGAACCCAGGTCCTCTGCTAGAGCAGTCAGTGCTCTTAACCGCTGAGCCATCTCTCCAGCCCCACTTGTATTCATTTTTAAGAATTGAAAATTTCATTTCTTCCTTTCATGAAATCTGCAATTCACATTCCTTAATTATTTGTATTATTTCTATTTCAATGCAATTCAAAATATGGTTCCATGTACTGTCAAGGTTCACATCACCTGCAAATTTATTGCAAACACTGGAATAACTGCATAGCCACATGTGAAGGAAAAAAAACCCAACAGGATCAGAAAGATGACTCAGTGAGTAAAGGCACTTGCCACCAAGCCTGAAGACCTGAGTTTGATCCCCAGAGCCTACATGGTGGAAGGAGAAAACTTAATCCTGCAGGTTGTCCTCTGACCTCCACATATGTGTTGTCTCACAGGCCCCCACATACACACACACACACACACACACACACACACACACACACACAAGTTTTTTTTTTTTTTTGGTCTTTTGGAGACAGGGTCTCCCTGTAACCCCAGCTGTCCTGGAACTCACTCTGTAGACCAGGCTGACCTTGAACTCACAAAGATCCGCCTGCCTCTGCCTCCCAAGTGCTAGGATTAAAGGTGTGCACCACACACAAAAAAAATAAAATAAAATAAAATCACATGCATTAGTAGATTGCTCTTGGTAGGATGGCCATTTTCACAATATTAAACCTGCTAATCCATGAGCATGGAACATTGCTCCATCTTCTGGTGTCTTCTTCAATTTCTTTCTTTCTTCAATGTCTTAAAGTTTTTATTTTACAAAGTATTTTATTTATTCCAAGATATGTTATACATTTGAGGTTATGATGAATGGAATAATTTCCCAGACTTCTTTCTTGGTGTGTTTGTTGGTGGTGGATGGGAAGGTTACTTGTTAGGGGTGTTAATTTTATATCTTGCTACTTTGCTGAATGCATGTATCAGTTGTGAGAGTTTTCTGATGGCCTCTTTAGGGTTTTTTATTTATATGATCATATCATCTGCAAATAAGGATATTTTGACTTCTTTCTTCCTCTCCACTTTGTATCTTCTTTATCTCTTTGTTTGCCTTATTGCTCTTGCTAAGAATTCAAATACTATATTGAATCAGAATGAAGAGAGTGGGCATCCTTGTCTTGCTCCTGATTTTCATGGGAATGCTTTGATTTTCTCCATTTAGTAGGATGTTAGCTGTGGACTATATTATGTTGAGATATGTCCCCTGTGTCCCTAGATTCTCCATGACTTTTGTCATGAATGGATGTTGGTTTTGTAAAAGGCCTTTTTTTTTTCGTTGAATGAGATGATCATGTGGTTTCTGTCCTTGAGTCTGTGTGGTGGATTGCAATTGTTGGTTTATGTATGCTGAAACACCCCTGCATCTATGGGATGAAGCCAGCGTGACCAGTATGGATAATCTTTTTGATATGTTTCTGCATTTGGTTTGCAAGTATTTTATTGAAGCTTATTTACATTTATATTTATCAGAGAGATTGGGCTATAGTTTTCTTTTTGTTGGGTTTTTGCCTGGTTTGGGTATTAGAATAATATTGGTTTCATAGAGGAATTTAGGAATATTCCTTCATTTTCCATTTTACAGAATAATTTGAGGAGTTTTGGTATTAGTTGTTTGAGAGTTTGGTAGAATTCTGTAGTGTATCCTTCTGGTTCTTGGCTTTTTGTAGTTTGGAGGTTTTTAGTTACTGTGTTTATCTTATTGATTGCTATGGGCCTATTTAAATTATTTATGTCATTTTAATTTAATTTTGGCAGGCCATACATGTCTAGAAATTTATCTATTTCTTTTAGATTTGGTAGTTGAGCAGAATATAGATTTTTAAAATATGTCCTTATGGTCTTCTGAATTTCCTCTGGATCTTTTATAATGTTTCCCTTTTCATCTCAAGTTTATTCATTTGCATCCTCCCTTTCTTTCTTTTGGTTAATTTGATGAAAGGATTGTCTACCTTCTTGGTCTTTTCAAGGAACCACTCTTCATTTCATTGATTCCTTGTATTAATTTCTATGTTTTTACTTCATCATTTTTTATTTATTATTTTTATTTTATGTGTACGAGTATATTGCCCGCATGTAGGTAGGTGTACCTGTGTCATGCAATGCCACTGGAAGTCAGAAGAGGGAATCAGATCCCCTGGAACTAGAGCTAAAGACAATTGTTAGTAATCACGTGGGTGCTGGGAATTGAACCCAGATCCCCTGCAAGAGCAACCAGCACTCTTTTTTTAAAATTTTTTTTTTTTGTTTTTTTTTTATTTTATTTATTTCCGTATGTGTATGAATGTACTGTCTGCATGCAGGTCTGTGCACCCGTGTCGTGCAATGCCGCGGAGGTCAGAAGAGGGCGTCGGATTCCCCTGGAACTGGAGTTCTCCTGGAATTGGAGTTTCAAACGGTTCTCGGCCGCCATGTGGGTGCTGGGGATCGAACCCGGGTCCTCTGTAAGAGCGGTCGGCGCTCTTAACCGCTAGGCCATCTCTCCAGCCCCCGCAACCAGCACTCTTAACCACTGACCCATCTCTCCAGCCTCTTTATTTCATTATTTTACCTTGATTTTATTTATCTCTTCCCATCTACTCTTTTTAGGTGTTGTTTGTTCTTGGTTTCCAAGGTTTTTCGATATATAACTGATTTATTTATATGAGATGTTTCTAATTTTCTGGGATAGGCAATTTATGCTGTAAATTTTCATCTTAGTTCTGCCTTTATTGTGTCCCAGTGGTTTTGGTAGATTGTGTTTTCATTTTCATTCTATTTTAAGAAAATTTTAATTTCCTCCTTGATTTCTCCCATGATCCAGTTTTCATTCAGTAATGTGCTGTTTAGCTTCCATGAATTTGTGCATTTTCCTCCATTTTTATTGTTGTTGATTTCTAGCTTTATTTTGTGGGTAGATAAGATATAAGATGATATTTAAATTTTCATGCATTTAGGGGACTTGCTTTGTGTTTTAACATGTGGTTGATTTTAGAGAAAGTTCTATAGACTGCTGAAAAGAAAGTGTATCCTTTGGTGTTTGAATGGAATATTCTGTAGATGTTTGTAAAGTCCATTTGATTTATGGTGTCATTTAAGCTCAGGATTTCTCTGTTTATTTTTTTGTCTATTGGTTTGTCTATTGATGAAAAGTGGAGTATTGAAGTCATCCATTATCCCTGTGTCAGAGTCAATGTGAGATTTTAAAGCTAATGAAGTTTCTTTTATGAAACTGGATGCCCCTGTGTAAAGTGCATATATGTTTGAGATTTATTTTCTTCTTGGCAAACATTTTCTTTAATGAGTATGAAGTGACCTTCCCTGTCTCTTCTGACTAGTTTTAGATTGAAGCCTATTTTGTTAGATACTAGAATAGCTACACCTGCTTGTTTCTTAGTTTCATTAGCTTGGAATATCTTTTTCTATATCTTTATCCTAAGGTGGTGTCAATCATTGTTGGTAAGGTATGTTTCTTGGAGGCAACCAATTGATGTAAACTGTTTTCTATCCAATTGGTTAGTCTGTGGCTTTTTACTTGGGAGTTGGGACCATTAACATTGAAGGTTAGTTTGACCATTGTTTATTGATGCCTGTTGTGTTGATGCTGTAATGCTGTTTTCTCAGACCTCTGGTTGACTGTTCTGGGATAATTTGTTTATTTTCTGTCCCCTCTTAAGGCAGTTTAATCTTCTTTTCTGGCCAAAGTATTCCATCAAGTATTCTCTGTAGAAATGTCTCTGTGGACATAAATTCCTTAAACCTGTTTTTCTTATGGAAAGATTTCAATCTCCTTCAATTACAGTTGATAATTTTGCTGGAAATAGTAGCCTGGGCTGGAATTTGTGTTCTTTCATGACTTTCATGACATTGGTCTATGCCCTTTGTTTTCTTGTTGTTGTTGTTGTTGTTGTTGTTTGTAGTTGTTGTTGTTTACTGGTCTTTTTGAGACTTCCCTGTAGCCCCAGCTGGCCTAGAATTCACTATGTAGACCAGGCTGGGCTTGAACTCATAGAAATCCTCCTGCCTCTGCCTCCCAAGTACTGAAATTAATGACATGACCACTACACCCTCTGGTGCCCTTTGGTTTTTATATATGTGACTTGATTTTTCTTTTTTCTGTACATGACACGGGGAGTTTCTTTGCTGGTCCTGTCTACTTGATGTTCTGTATGCTTCTTTTACCTTCAAAGGTATCTCTTTCCTTAGGTTTGGGAAATTTTCTTCTGTAATTTTAATAAACATTTTCTTTTTAAAAATACTTTTGCGGGCTGGAGAGATAGCCTAGCGGTTAAGAGCACCAACTGCTCTTGCAGAGGACCTGGGTTCAATCCCCAGCACCTACATGGCAGCTAAGAACCGTCTGTAACTCCAATTCCAGGAGAACTCCAGTTCCAGGGGAATCCGAGACCCTCTTCTGACCTCTGTGGCATTGCACGACACGGGTGCACAGACCTACATGTGGACAGTACATTCATACACATATAAAAATAAAGAAAATAAAGAAAATACTTTTGCACACCTTTAATCCCAGAACTCAGGAGGCAGAGGCAAGCAGATCTCTGTGAGTTCAAGGCCAGCATGGTCTACACAGTGAGTTCCAGGACAGCTGGGGCGACAGGGAGACTCTGTCTCAAAAAAAGACCAAAACAATTATTTTAGCTTTTTAAAAATTATTTATTTATATTTATTATTTTTATGTGTATGAGTGTACTGAAAAGAGCAAAAAATATTTTTAATTAATTAATTTATTTTTATTCTTTTTATCAAATCTAGACCCGT
>VZQC01011776.1:231402-300603 GCA_009823505.1 Rhizomys pruinosus | reverse complement strand
GAATGTACTGTCTGCATGTAGGTCTGTGCACCCGTGTCGTGCAATGCCGCGGAGTTCAGAAGAGGGTCTCGGATTCCCCTGGAACTGGAGTTCTCCTGGAATTGGAGTTACAGACGGTTCTCAGCCGCCATGTGGGTGCTGGGGATCGAACCCGGGTCCTCTGCAAGAGCGGTAGGCGCTCTTAACCGCTAGGCCATCCCTCCAGCCCGAGACCCTGTCTTAAAAAGAATAAAGAGGGGCTGGAGAGATGGCTCAGCAGTTAAGAGCACTGACTGCTCTTACAGAGGATCCGGGTTCGATTCCCAGCACCCACATGGTGGCTAAGAACCACCTTTAACTCCAGTTCCAGGGAAATCTAACAACCTCTTCTGACCTCTGCAGCATTGCATGATACCAACCTACATGCAGACAGTACATTCATACACATAAAAAAATAATAAATAAATAAAAATTTAAAAAAGAATAAACAAACAAACAAACAAATAAGTAAATCTTTAGGGGCTGGAGAGATGGCTCAGCAGTTAAGAGCACTAGGTGTTCTTGCAGAGAACCCGCTGAGGTTCAATTCCCAGCAACCACATGGTGGCTAACTCTGTCCATAACTCCAGTTCTAGGGGACCCGATGCCCTCTTCTGACCTCTGTGCAGACGACATGACACAGGTCCACTTAATACGTGTGGACACTCCGCTAATATGCCAATAAAATAAAAATAACAAATAAAAGATTTTAAAAATAATAAAATAAATCCTGAAAATATCAATAAATTTTACACTTCAAATAGGTACATTTCGGCAGTTTGTTGTATGCCTCTTAAGCCTTGATAAATTTGTTTTCTGGTTCATAAGCATAATGTGCAAGGAGAGGAACAGGGAGGCAGGTCGCCTTCTCAAGCAACTTCACAAGTAGCAGGGTGGGTGGCTTGCTTTTCCAACCTCTGGAAGGGTGATTATATCGTCAAAAGAAAACAATACGAAAGAAAAGTTCATGGAAAGAGCAATGTAAATTGAGAGCTGTTTGTTGATGGTTTATTGGTGTACAGCAATTGAAAAATTGTGCACTTTCATCAAGACAGGAAAATAAAGCTTTGGGTACGTTGTGCATTGAGTTAGTGGTGACAACTCGCTCATTCCCAATTTCCCCGTAGGGATTTGTTGATGCATGTTGCCACCTACATCAGTTTTCAACACCCAGTGAAGCCATCTATTCAGTTGCTTTGAAATTTGAGCTATGATCAGTTGTAGTTTCTTTCTTGGAAGAGTCTGTCGACTAAGATGCCAACAGAAGATTCCTCTTGCAACCTCTCAGCCTCTCTTCTCCAGCATCTCTGTGACAAGGCCTTGTCTCTGTTCTTGCCCGGGCCTGCTTCCTTTCTGGAATGACTAGTTTCTAGAGGAGGTTGGACAGACTGGTTCAGGGCTGCTGACTCTGTGTTCCTTTCTCATCACACCTTTGATGTCATTCTTCTGTGCTAACCAGGAATTTCTAGGTTAGCTCTAGTATCAAGCCATTTCAGAAGTCTTCCCATGTGATAAGAAGTCATTTGTGTCCTCAAGGGACTCTAAACACCTATAGCTATCTTGAATTTGGTACTTTGGGATTGTTTGGGGATGGCAAGATCTTACCTCTGCTTATGAGGTCCCCCCCATCCCCGCAAACTGGCCCCAAACCCTGAGGATTGTGGTAAATTGAACACTTTGGATTGCTTTAGCATACTAGAAATGATAACAATATGTTGGGAGGGACATTCTAGAGTTCTGTGTTCATACACAGATCAAATTACATAAATGTGCTTCTAATTGAAGCTGGGGACTTATGTTAACAAAGCTTAGAAATCAGTGGAAATCTAAGGGTGGAATAGAGAAAATTTGTTCAATCAACTGCAAATCAACACTACTTCTTTCTAGAAGGTGCCATGTCTCTCAGTCTGTTTTCTATTGCTATAAGAAAGTGTCATAGACTGAATGATTTATACAGGAAATAAGTTTATTTTGGCTCACCATCCTAGAAGCTGGGAAGTTCAAGAGCACACACTGGCATATGATTGACATTTGGTGAGGGCCTCATACTGAATCTTGACACTGTGGAAGGGGGAAGGGTCACAGGCCACAAAGGAAGCAAGACACAGCATAAGAAGCTATGCTTGCTTTTTATAACACTCAGCTACTGATAATGAACCTTTTCCCCATCCTGCAAAATCAGCATTAATCCCTTTGGCAGGATGAAGCTGCAAAGACCCAAACACCTCATAAAAGTCCCATCACCTCTTTACACTGTTGCACTGGGGACCAAATTTCAACACAAATTATGGAAGAGAGGAACAGTAACAATGCCAAGCTGTTGGGCATTCATTCCTGCAGGACCTCCACTGTGCCTAGAAAAGCAAAACAGCTTTGCAAACCTCACGACAAATGGGGACAGGGCATCTACATCACATCATCAGACTCACACTTTTTAAGAAAGCCATGAAATTATGCTGCTTTCAAGTATTAGAGTTTATGCTCAAAATATAATTTGAGGCATAAAGCCCAACCATGGTACATTTGCCAATATTATGGCCTTTTAAACAGAAAATGTGAAATAAAAGATGTTGAACTTATTTATGACTTTAGCTAGGGATCTGGCAAGCTTTAGTTCTTATCTTGATAAATCATCCAAAAGCTAAGCAGCATTTGCGTTCAACTAAGATAGAGCCAGAATTAATAGGGTAGTGTCATTGGAAACTGTATATTACTAATTCTTAATGGCATGACATAACTTTCCCTGACAGACACATTTAATATCCTGGAAAAACAATATATTAAGAAGTAAGTGCCACTGCACTATCATATCCCTGTACAGGGCCACCTACACACAAAGCTGTCATCTTTCTCTTTTTGTCATTTATTCATGTTTTCCTTTTAGGAATTGTTGCCTTTTATCCAAAGTCATAGACCAAAAGGTGTCATAAATGGCTTCTTTGTGCCAACTAGTACAGAGCTGTGCACACATTAAATGCTTATCAAGTTGAAGTGGTAATATAGATTTTCTTGGAAATTTTCCAGTCTCTATTAAGAGAGGCGGTAGACTGTACTGGTTGAGAGCCATCTTGGTTTGGTTCTCCATCCACCACACAGACCCTGAGACATGAAATTAGGTGGAAATAACTTCTGTATAATGACATAATAATTTACGTTAGGAAGCATTCATGGAAAGTTATGGATATTACAGAAGGAAAAGGAAAATCCAACAAAGAGGAAATTATTAATTAGGTTACTTCTGTAGGAAACTGAGGCATCAGGCTGTTGGGGACCCTGTGGAGACTTTGTAAAGCAAATCTCATAAGCACCTAGGTGAGGGCTGAGGAAGCGGGGCTCTCTGCTTTCTGACACCAGTTCTCTCTGGTTGAATGCCATTTCTATGAGGTTAAATCCCTGTGCTAAGGTCAAACAGATGCCAATGCTAGAAATGGTTCTTATGCAGAGATATGCATGAAGACCCTGCTCACTTATGGAGACGGTCAGCAGTGACCTCTTGGACAAGCCAAGTGAGTACATGGGGAAAAGCAGTAACAGCATCTGGCTCAAGAACAAATAGATCCCAGAAGCATAAATACACAACACACACACACACACACACACACACACACACACACACACACACACAAAACCTCAGTTCAAACAAATCTTCACTTTGAAACTTACTACCTGTTTTCATCACCAGGGAGACTGTTACTGCTACTACCTGCCCAGTGGTGCTCTGGGTCCACGGGTGTTAGGAGTGCTCAAGGACTGGTGGAGAAGCTGCATTTCCATAGTAAACACACTGATCTTTCTGCCTCATAAAAATGTCTGCTTGTTCAGCATGGCTGATGTCTGTTCACCTTCCCTCAAGCTATCTCTATGAGGATGCTGTTGACTTCCCTTTTTATCTCTGGTGTATAAGGTATTTCTTTATAATCTTGGGGCTGGAGAGATGGCTCAGGAGTTAAGAGCACTGACTGCTCTTGCAGAGGACCCAGGTTCGATTCCCAGCACCCACATGGCAGCTAAGAACTATCTTTAACTCCAGTTCCCGGGGAATCTGATGCCCTCTTCTGACCTCTGCGGCATTGCATGATACGGGTGCACCAGACCGACATGCAGACAGTACACTCATACACATAAAAATAGTAAATAAATAAATAAAATGTAAATATAATCTCTAGAGAGAAGATGCTTCATTCTGCTGATTACTTCCTTGCTCAAAACATATTACTTTCAGAAAAAAAGGCTAACTTTAAAATTTTTGAGATAGGGTTTTACTATGTAGCTCTGGCTTACCTATAACTCTTTATGTAGAGCAGGCTAGCTGGAACATATAGAGATCTGCCTGTTTCTGCCTCCCGAGTGCTGGGATTAAAGACACATACCACTATATCCAGCCTAAAGCCAACATTTTTTTTTCAGACGAGGTCTCCCTGTAGCCCCAGCTGGCCTGGAACTCACTCTGTAGACCAGGTTGGCCTTGAACTCACAGAGATCCACCTGCCTCGGCCTCCCGAGTGCTGGGATTAAAGGCATGCACCACCCTGTAGCCTCAGCTGTCCTGGAACTCACTCTGTAGACCAGGGTGGCCTTGAACTCACAAAGATCTGCCTGCCTCTGCCTCCCAAATGCTAGGATTAAAGGCGTGCACCACCACGCCCGGCGAAAGCCAACATTTTTTTAACATAAGGTACAAATCCCTAAAAAGCGAAGCCCCTCCCCACTATCAACTCTTCTTTCCTGTGTTGCTCTTGTTAAGCTTCTCATATGTACTCTGCATCTGCTTGCCACTGTATCTTTACTTATCATGTCCTTCCAGGAATGTTTCTAACCCCTGGTTTCTACAGACTAATATGGCCTTCCACTAATAGGACCCTGTATAGGATAAGGTTCTCCTCTCCCCCAGTTTGGGTCCATACGTCAAGCCACTATCATTCCACCCCGTCGACCATCACCCATGAGGCTGGTCAAGTGGAGAATTGGCTTCCAGGTCTACACCATCCGTATACTAAAGAGTGAAACTGCTGGAAGGTAAAGACTTCTTGGGAGGAGGGAAAAAAAGCCAAGTCATTTATTCCTATACCAGTGAGAACATACCACAAATAGTCTGTCATAATTATCACATCAAAAGTTGATTCTACAGCCTTAGCCTTATTCATTTATTTGTGGCATAGGAAAACACTGTTTAATGTTCAGAATTCCTCTCACATGTGTATTCTTTGTAGGACATTACTCCACTTCCACACAATGAAGTATGTCACAATCTGCTTTGGCCGTAGGCCTAGGCATTTTCTTCGTGTGCTTCCATCAATGAATTAGTTTAGTAATGCTGGATCCTATTTTAATTCACCCAGAACAAAATACAGAATTATGTTAACAGTTTCTCTGAACAAATCCCCAAAACACTGATTGAAAATAGGCAACATTATACAGGAACACATTAAGGTTTGTATTTTAAATTCTGTGTTCAAAAAAATCTACCAAGAACTTCTACAGTGTGGCTCCCACCAAGCCTCCTGCTCACTGAAACTCTACTGGTAACAGTAAACAAAAAATGCCTTAAAATACATAATGGGCTAGCCAAGAGACTGTCTAGGACGGTGCATGCTGTCTGTTCCATACACGACCTTATCGCAGGCTTCTTGCTCTGAAGCAGTGACGCTAAGTGTAAAAAGAGAGATGAGCTGTCATTCTCCTCCACTGACTTGAGAATAAAATGTTTTCCCAGGCTAGGGAGATGGCTCAGTGAACAAAATGCATGCTCTGGATATATAAAGACAGGTCCCCAGCACCCACACAAAACACTAAGCAGGCATGGTGGCCCACATGTGATCTCAGCACTTGGGAGGTGGAGACGGAGCTCTGGGTTCAGTAAAACTGTTTCTCAGTAATAGGCAATGTACAATCCAGGAAGATCCTGGTGTCAACCTCTGGCTTCTACATGTATCCACACAAACACACCTGCACCCACACATGTATGAACACAGATTCACACATGCTATACATATAAATAGTGTTTTCACTTGAATTAGATTTTAATGACCTGAAAGAAACTGAAGTTGATGAGAAAAATCACCCAGAGTCCTAGCTCTAATCTGAACAGATCTCTGTGGAGTAATCAATCCCATTGATCTTTCTAGCAACAATAGTAAAATAGGGCTCAGTGTATGAAACCATACTGAAGCTTTTTGGCTATAATCATTTGCAACCAAAGGCCATGGCTACACACACACTCAAGGATTCTGAAGACAGTTAACTCGAGGAGCTCATCTGGTAATCTGCAGATTTTAATTAAGCTTTTCCAGGCACACAGGCGAGTGTAAGAAGCAGCAGTGCTGTCAAGCTGCCAAGATTTATCTGTGTCCTTCTGTCAGCCAATATTCTCATGCTGCCACATAACATGCCACCATTACCCAGAAATCATGCATTATTAGCATGGGAATTTGTCTGCTGAGTGGAGGATTTTCACACACCTGCTGATAAAAATGTTAGATTTGGGGGAACTCCATTTTCCCCATCCTCTTCCAAAGAAGAGTACTCGGCAGCCAAAATTATGGCATGTGACTTGCCCACTCACTACAGCAGCTGAGATCACAGGTGCACATGAGGCAAGATGATCTTAATCATGCTCTTTCTCTTAGTGACAATTGGAATGAAGAAACCCAAGTGTCTAAAAGGGAGTGTAACAGGCTCTTAAAAGCTGCTAAAAAGCACTGACTCCTAGCCGGGCATGGTGGCACAAGCCTTTAATCCCGGCATTCGGGAGGCAGAGGCAGGCGGATCTCTGTGAGTTCAAGGTCAGCCTGGTCTACAGAGGGAGTTTCAGGCCAGCTGGGACTAAAGGGAGACCATCTCAAAAAAAAAGAAGAAAAAAGCACCGACTCCTAACTGGGGGCTAGAAGGTAACCGAAAGGATGAAAGCCTGGCGCCTCTGGTTTCACATTGCCCCTCTCTTGTTTGGTCACCAGTGTGCCTGTGGAAGAAGGCATGCTTACCTAAAACTGGCCATCTCTAGTCTAGCCCATTCTTCCTCAAGGGTGAAGGCGTAAGGAATCATTGTCTGAAGCCAGTATTTCCACACGTTTGTCAAACATTGGGCTATGGACAGTGAAAAATATGTTGTGTGTTTGTCTATTTGATTCACAAGAATTTGAAAACAGATTTAAAGATTTCTAGGAAAATAATATTTTAGTATATTTGTGATTTCATCTTTAGTTGACATAAAATTGTTACCTGCCACTTTTCAAATTCATGGAATTTCAATGTAACATTCAACTTAAAGTATTTGACCATTTCTTTTTCCTAGTCTTTCCATAGTCTTTCCAGAGACATGCCTGAAACTTCCACAATCAACTCTTATTTATGTCACCACTTTTTGGCAAGACCTACATTTGGGAGTGACTATTTTCTTTTATTTTAAATTTTTGTTTATTTTTTAAATTATTTTTATTATTTCGTATGTGTATGAATGTACTGTCTGCATGTAGGTTGGTGCACCCGTGTTGGGCAATAGCACGGAGGTCAGAAGAGGGTGTCAGATTCCCCTGGAACTGGAGTTAAAGATGGTTCTCAGCCACCATGTGGGTGCTGGGAATCAAACCCGGGTCCTCTGCAAGAGCAGTCGGTGTTCTTAACCACTGATCCATCTCCAGCCCCTGGAGTCGCTATTTTCAAGAACGAAGCATAGTAACAGCAAACTTAGAGCTAAATTATCTGAATTAGTACCTTGGGAAGACATGAGAATTGCAACATATATGTATGTAGTATATGTGCGTATGTGCAGGCAAGTACATGTCCACATCTGGTTTTATAATTTGTTTGCTGGGGATTCAGAGCCTTATATTTGTTCAGCAAGCTCTCTTATCCACTGAGCCATCTCCCCAGCCCTCAAACCATAATATATTAGTTTCTCAGATACAATGTCAAATATCTTTTTAATTTTACATTTATAATAAAAGTATTTTAAAATCAATAAAGTTTTATTACTTAGATATGTTCATTTTCTCTATTAAGGATTGCAAACTTGGGATCTACCTAGTGATTTGACTCTCAAACGGAACACTGTGTAGCTGGGATATTAGCCTGAAGTGAGTAAAACCTTGGGCTCTCCCTCCCCTCTGTAAACCAGAAAGTTTTAAAGACACCCTCAAGCTATTTTCCTTCAACCTTTCCCCCTCCCGTTGTCTGCAGCTTTCTATACGTCTCAGCATCTACCTTGATTTCCTAGTTTGTCCCCTGCCTCCAATCCTGACTTTACTCCAAATAGGACACAAGTCCAGAGCTCTGATCTCTAATGTAATAAAGCATTTTTGTCTCCACAATAGATAAGATGTCTGGGATATATGTTTTCATGTTTTGTATCCCCAGAGCTCAGTGGTGTACCTAATACATAGCAGCACTTAGGCAATGCTGCTGAAAGCAAAGGAAATGAATGCAAATATATGACACATATAATGGCAGGAATATTAATGCTAAATCTTGCATCCTCCCACATCCAGTCAATGTGCTCCACAAGCCTCATTCGCATTTCAGGTGAAAAAGATGCCAGATGGGGATAGGGAGGGTTGGTTCTCTTCTGGAAGCCAGAGGCTCTGCATCAACTATAGCTTAGCCATTTTTTGTTTGTCTGTCTGTTTGTTTGAGAAAGGGTCTCACTATGTATCCCTGGCTGGTCTGGAACTCACTTTGTAGATCACACATTGGTCTCAAACTTGTGGTGATTGTTTTGTCCTTGACTCCCATGTGCTGGGATTGAGGGTATGCACTATACTCCCAGGATCTAAACCACTCTAGTATTCATTTTTATTGGAATCATTGGAAGTGGTTGCTTCCTCCTTCTCCAATTCATCATGAATATTATTTTCTTTGTTTCTGTATTCCATTTTTCTTGTCAACAATACCTAGATTTCTCCTTGTGCCTTTTATTTTCTACTTTGTAGTAAAATGAGCATCATCCTCAGTCTTGATGCCCCTGAAATGACTCTTCTATCAGAATTCTCCTCCATGTCCACCTCTGACACCAGATATCAGCATCCTACCTGGCCATAGGACCTGGGACCCACAGTGGTACAAGCTAATGCAAAATCTATAGCAATCTCTCTGCTCCGTATGGACTAAGCACTGGGATGTGTATGAGCTCATGGTTGTAAACCAAGCACCATATTTTAACCTCCATTTGCTACCCCTCCTCCCATAGTAGGATTTTTCTTCCAGAAACTTGAAAATATTTCTAATCTTGCATTTATATTTTGACACACTGATCCCACCTGTCTCTCATCTAGCCAAAGCAGATTTTAGAGATCCCCCCCCCAATACCCACCTGAGCTCTCATCTTAGAAGATAAAGACATGCAAATCCAAGCTAGGTTGTGAGTCTCCCCTGTCAATGTGATGTGTGGGTAGGACAACATTAAATGGGCCAGAGACATGGCAGACACGTTTTAGACTAATTTTCTTATGCTTCAAGGAAATTCTGGTAAGAAGTTAAAAGTCTAGGCTGGAGGAATGGATCAGCTGTTAAGAGCACTGAATGCTCCTGCAGAGGACCCTGGTTCAGTTCTCAGCAACCACATGGCAGCTAACAACTGTCTGTGACTCCAGTTCCAAGGGATCCAACACTCTCTTCTGGCCTCCAGAATTATTGCATGCATGGGTTCAGGTGAAACCTCATACACATAAAAAAATAAAGTTTTAAAAAAGAAGTTATGTGACTAAATTTTATATCTATTGGGTAGGGAGAAGAATTCAAATTTATAAAAGCCATAAAATCATTTATTGGGGAGAAAAATGAAATATTAGTGAGTTTCTTGGGCCGTATACCTAGTAGCAGAATTGGAAATAATTTTGGTCATTCTTTTAATGGCTGAGGATTTAATGTCTCTCTCACACCCAGAAATTCTGGAGCCTCTCTATCAAGACATGGCACAACTTATCTGTATTGATTACGCAGACTCCTTTACTTCCTGTGGACTCTTTATAGGTCAGCTTAAATCCATGAGAATGGTATAGCAAAAGCCAGACTTGTCCTAAACCTATGCACAAAAAATATTGCAGTGATAATTAAATTGTTTGCAGCAGTAGAGAAAATCAGAGCAAGGATTATTTAGCTCATTCAAAAGTAGATGGAGGAGGGACAAGCTACCAAGAAATACATGGAACTTTCCAAGGTGATAGAAATGGTTTGTTTTTATAATGGGAACTGTTTTACAGATGGAAACAACTGTCAAGATTTATGAAATGCTTGGCGTGGTGGTGCATGCCTTTAATCCTAGCACTCTGGAGGCAGAGGCAGGTGGAGTTCAAGGCTAGCCTGGTCTACATAGTTCCAGGCCAGATGGGGCTACATCAATACCCTGTCTCAAAAAGACCAAAAAAAAAAAAAAAATGTCTTCAGAGATTCAGACTCCTAGCTTGTAACTTTCTTCTTTGTACCTTTCTTATATGACTCTAAAGGTTGAATTATAATCCAAGCAGCCAGAACATAGGTATCCCAATCAGGTAGAAGAGGGGAAACAGAAAGTTATGTCCCATCTAGGTTTTCAAAATGGCTGCCAGCATTCACCACATTACATTTTCTCTTATAGTCATTATGCAGGACTTAGTCTTAGGGCCACAGCTAGCTGCAAGGATGACTGACAAATTATCTTTCTTCTGGGTAGTCATATTCTCAGCTAAAATAAGGACATTTTATTACCTAAGACTATACGCTTCCATTACTATGTAAAGAGATTGGATGTTGAAGGACAGTTAACAGTCTCCTCTCCATCATCCATTCCTCTATTGATTTAAACTTGGTGGGGCATGCCTTTAATCCCAGCACTTGGGAGGCAGAGGCAGGAGGATCTCTGTGAGTTCAAGGCCAGCCTGGTCTACATGGTGATTTCTACCACAGCTGGGGCTACAGAGAGACCCCGTCTCAAAAAGACACCCCCCAAAATTATTCTTTAAATATGTATGTGTTTGTGTATGTGTGTCTATGTGTATATCACACATGTGTGTGGTACCTGTGAAGACCAGAGGGGTTGTCAGAGCCCCTGGATCTGGAGTTAAAGGCAGTTGTGAGTCACCATGTGGGTGCTGGGAACCAAGCTCAGTCTTCTGTAAGAACAGTAAATGCTCTACAGGACTAAGCCATCTCTCTACTCCCCTTTTGTTGGATTTTTCCTCCAGCTGAGACACATTTAAAAATTCTTTTGAAATTGGATCTGATCTGCTAAATCTCAGTAGAGGCTAAGAAAATTTCATGGATCTCATAAAATAGGGAGAAATGGTCACTAATGAAAATCATATCCCAAACCAGACTAGACTACTTCAGTAAAACTTAAGAAAATGCCTCTGCTTGCACCATGAATAAATAATCATAAATAGGAATCTCAGAACCAAAAGCTTAAGGACCTTCAGGAGCCATTGAATGAATACAAGATCTTGATTCCCATTACTTAGACTCTGTGTGACACTGTGTATGAAGATAAATATTTAAATTTAAATCAAAACTATACTTCTTTTTTTTTTTTTTTTTTTTTTTTTTTTTTNCTTTTTGAGACAGGGTCTCCCCGTAGCCCCAGCTGTCCTGGAATTCTCTCTGTAGACCAGGCTGGCCTTGAACTCACAAAGATCCGCCTGCCTCTGTCTCCCGAATGCTAGGATTAAAGGCACACACCACCACGCCTGGCAAAATTATACTTCTATCAGTGATTTTCACCAACGTAAGTATTTGGGGGAGCAAATTTCATTATGCTAATTTCATGTTGTGATCAATTTTACATTGTTGTTAAAGTTTTTCTTACTTTTCCTACTCAACTAAAGTTATTTTCTCAAGAATCAGTTTCAGGTTTTTTGTTTGAAAATTTGATATTGCTATTATAATTCCATGTTATTCTGTCTCTTCATGCGCCTGACATTAGAGTCGCTGATACTAAGTGATCTCTTTTGTATTTAGCTTACTAAAATGATTTTTGTTTCTACTTGAACTTTTCTACTTGAATGTCCATTTTGTCAAGATTTTATTTTTAATCAATACATTAACAATTTTACCATGTCTGGTTTTATAATTCCCCCAAATTTCTATGGTTCCAGTCAGCAGTTATTTTCAGTGAGTTTTCATTCTATAATAAACATGGTCTAATTTTAACTAGTGTTAATTTCATTTAGTACTAATAATATCTATAAAATCAAGTTTTCCCTATTAGCTTATCACAATATCCTTGGCATTACAACAGCCAGGTAACAAAACAAACCTGGCAGAAAACCTTGCACAAATTCTAGGAAACTCTCCTATATGTTTGATGGTTTAATAATACACATTTTTATAAATAAAACAGATTTTAGGAATATCTGGCTTGATCTCAAATTACAAGTGAGACTGAAATGCAAATAGGTCACATGACTTGCACACATAATGAATGTGATGACTTGAGCCAGGGAAGGGTTCAAAAGGATAAGAGGTGTTAGGCCAATTGATTGATATCAATTGGACTGGGAGAAGAGAAAGAAGTTTTGAGTCTAAAATGATCTTGGATTTCAGGCCCGGGTGATCAGCAAGACATTATTCTATTAACTGAGACAGAATACATGAGATAGGGGTAAATCTAGCTTTTCAAGTATCAACTGGACATCTAAGCAGAATTGTAGTACCCCCAAAATTGTTTGGAAAGATTCAGGTGGGGTAGTAGATTCAAGAGTTGCCAGCTTCCGGGGGACAGTCACAAAACAAAGTCACCCCAGTGGGTTAATAACCCCCCCCAGGAGGAAGAGGAATTTGCAAGCTTCATCTGCCCAGCAGATGTGTTTTGTCTGGCATACAAGAAAAATTTAACACATTTTGAGTTAGCAACCATTGTTTAAGTTTTGGGAGGTTTCAGAGGCTGCAGAGAGGCAGAGAACATGAGTTTGTTTTCCAGCATCCACATCTGACAGATCACACCAGCCTCTAACTCCAGCTCCAGAATTCAACATCTCTGGGCTCTGTAGGCATTGCACTCATGTGCACATACACATATCCATACACATACACATAATTTTAAAATAATAAAAAATAAATCTTAAAATAATTTGGCAGATGTGGTGTATCTTTATATTCACTTCTTTTTAAAACAGACAAGATTTTACATCACAGGCCAGCATTCTCGGTAGGCAAAAGTCATGACTATAGAGCTGAATGGAGACAAAGAACTCCAGTTCTTTACAGTGTCTGTCCATGTGCTCCACTCCTTATATAACTGCACCCATGCTGAAGGCTTTGGGGACTGTAGACTTTGATGTGACTTAAGGTATCTCCAAGGGTAAAGGGTTAAAGAAGGGAAAGGTATAAGGGGATCATGATTGAAACAGTGGAGGTAGTGAGAGAGATAGGCAGAGAACCCAGAGCATAGGGAACTAGAAGCCAAAGGACTCAGTACTAAAGGGAAAAGGAACTTCTCTCAAATTGCTTTCATTGTATTATCCAACAATTTTGGTTATCCAAAATTTGGGAGTTATTTTTGATACCTTTATTTTATGTATCCAAGATCTTTGTCTTATTCCTCTCTATATCGGCCACAGCCACTCCAAATTATTCCTTTGTACATTTTCCTCCATTATGTCATCACCAAGCTCTTCTTTCTGCATCCTGTTCACCCTCCCAGCAGCTCATCATAAATACAACAGTCATGGCACAGTCTTACAGAAACTAGGTTCTGTCACTCACTCTTCTCTACAGATAAAATCCATGCTCCTTACAATGGCTCAGAAAGGCTCTGCAAGACCTACGCCTCCGCGCCCTGCTAGTTTCATTTGTCAAGTGCTGCCTCTCCACCATACTTTGGCTCAGGTGCTTCCTTCTCTTGGCTGCTTTTCCCTCGGATCTTCGGATCTGGCTCCCTCTTTCCAATGCTATTCAGAGGCCTTTGGCCTTCCAGAATAAAGGGGTTGCTAACTGCCTTTAGCTTCAGAGCATTCTATTCTTCCTTTTCCACACATGTATCTAGGACATCGAACATATAATAGGATGCTTGTTGAGTTATTCAGGATTCGTGTCCTCCATTAGAAAGTAATCTCCACGAAAGGGAGGCACTTCTGTAGCTTCAGACACTGTAATAGTGGCCACCTGGAGCATAGTGATACCTCATTTAAGACATTATGGTGGAATGAATATGTAAAACCACAGTCACTGTTCCTGGACAGGACTCTTATGTTAAACTTCACCCACACAGGGCTCAGGAACTTTTGCAGAAGAGGGGCTGCAAGAATATAAGAGCTAGGGGAGGAGGTGCATGACCATAAGGAAACAGAGTCTTATAGGCTCCTGGGACCTAGATAGGCTGAACTTAATGCAATGCTGACAGCATGCACCAGACCCATGCAATCTCAATCAGACAAAAACCCAGCATAGAGCTGGGAAAATGGGTAGGAGGCCACAACTTTGGGGAGAAACTATTGGCAGCTGATCACTACTGGGTGAGGGAATGTTGATCTTCTTTAAAGGAACGATCCTAGATAGGCTGAATAGGCTCCAGTGAATGAACTCACACCAAGAAGCATCTGGGTACACAAACTTGACTCTAGCGGCCTTAACCATATATGACAAAATGCATGCATGAAGTCTTGTGGGCAGGATATTGGGGGGGGGGAGTCCAGATAGGGAAGACCGGGTAGATATGATTAAGATGTATGAACTCCACAAAAATTCAAGTAAAATATATTTTAAAAAAACAAAGGAAAAAATCCACAATCACATTAGCAGAGGTAGAGAAATTAATAAATAAAAAAATGCACATTTGCATTTCAGTGAGGTATGTGTGTGTGCCTTTTTTCCTAAGGAAGGCAGGTTGCAATCAGGAATACTGGGCACTACGCCTTGGCCACAAGGCACTTCTGCACCTGCGCAGACCACGGCAGGTGCTTCCGGAAGGGGCGGGACTCTTGCGGCATCGGGCGCTCGTCGATGACGTCACGCTGCGCGTGTGCGGTAGCCCGTAGTAACCCGCAGTCCGCGGAAGTGGAGCCCCAGGGCAGGCGGCGGAGACAGGTAAACGGAGGTTGCTCCCCTCGGCGCCCCAGCCCTGGGCGGGGTCGGCCACCGATCACCGCCCACCGCCCAACCTCCCTAGCTTCCTATTGAGAGCATCAAGCTTTGATCTTTGTTGTCCCTAAGGAGCATTTCCCCTTGGTCGTTGTGGAGTTTTGCTTATAACGCATGCGTTTGCGGGGTTTGGGGATATGGAGGTGGCGGCGCAGTGTTGAGAACGTGTATTGTGATAACCCACTTGGGGTCCATCAGCTGTAAACAGCAAACAGCGTTTCGTGAAGATGTTCTTTGCCCTCCTGGATTTCTGTCTGGTTTTCAAGCAATAACAATTACCTCTGCAGAGGTAGCTCTTGATGGTAACGCAATCTTCCACCAGTGCTTTGATCTGGTTTTAAAAGACAAAATAAGATTCATAGTGTTGATAAGAGAACGATGTGGATTACTAGGCCAATCAGAATAGTTTGCGTAGATGGAATGAGAAGCAGCCTTTTGTGGTTTTATTTTATTTCCATATACAATTATGAAGAGTGTACTATACTTCATATAATTCTGAGAAGACTACCAATGGTGAAGATTAGATTGTTCCAATTTGGGGCTCTACAAAGTAGAAAGTATGAAATAGTAGTTGTTTATTGTTGACTGTCTTTTTATACTTCAGGGACCATGTCCAACACCTATAATCTCCTTAGCTCGTGCATAAGTTTTGTGAGTTCTGAATTAATATACCATTTTACAGAGAAAAGTGAGGCCCAGTTACATGAAATTGACTTGGGGGAAATTACCAGTAATTCATGCCAAAGTTAGGTTCTAAATTCAGGGTTAAGTATGACTTCAAAGCCTATATTTTTTCTTTTCTTTTTGGTCTTTTTAAAAAGACCACTACTATTAGTGATCAAATTCCATGCTTTTTGCAATAGTTACTCATGATTCCACTGGTTTGCTCATCTGTCCATATGCTTTGACACTTTCGTGTCAGTTTAGGTGTGCATGTTTGGGGGGGATCCAAATGTATATGGAGGGCAGGGACAACCTCAACTGCTCTTGCAGTCAGGAGGCTGAGAAGTATTGCTAGCTTGGGGTTGGTCTGGACTACACAGCAAGATTCTGCCTCAAAAATCTAGAGTTAGGGATAGTTGTTAGCCACTATGTGAGTGCTAAAAACTGAACCTGGGTCCTCTGCAAGAGCAGCTAGTGGTTTTAACAGCTGAGCCACCATGGATTATAAAACACAGAAGACAAAATTTACTGTTTTAACTATTTTAAGTGCACTGCATGGTTCAGTGGTAGTAAGTACATTTGTAGAGTTATATCACACTATAATCCATTTCCAGAAGCTTTTCATCCCAAACAGAAACTACACCCATTAAATAGTAGCTTTCCATTTTCTCTGCTCCACAGTTCTCTATTATGCTTTATTCCTATATTATGCTTTCTGATTTTCTATTTTAGGTAACAAATGTTGGTAGAATAATGCAGTATTTTTTTCCATTTGTGACTGCTTATTTCATGTTTATGTTTTAGCATGTGTCAGAACCACATTCCTTTTCAAGTCTGAGTATTATATCACTATGTGGAATAACCGTGTGATACTTCTGATGCTTGTTGAATTATTCTCCTTTATGCTTTTCATCTTGGATGGCATAAGTTGAATACTTGATTGGAGTGTGAGCTTCCAGAGAACATGGATGCAGACACCGACTGAAATAAACAGTTTTTGCACCATGAGCAAAATGGTGTACATAGTTACAGTGGAGTTTGAGTGTAGATTGTAGTGTGATTTTTCTCTCTGAATATGTAGCTCTGAAGCTCCAATTCCAGGAGAACTCCAGTTCCAGGGGAATCCGACACCCTCTCTGACCTCCGCGGCATTGAATGACACGGGTGCACAAACTTGCATGCAGACAGTACATTGATACACATACAGAAATAAATAAATGCTGGGCGTGGTGGCGCATGCCTTTAATCCTAGCACTTGGGAGGCAGAGGCACGAGGATCTCTGTGGGTTTGAGGCCAGCCTGGTCTACAGAGTGAGTTCCAGGACAACCAGAGCTACAGGGAGACCCTGTCTCCAAAAGACCAAAAAAAAAAAAAAAAAAAAAAAAGTAAAGAAAGGGGATTCGAGAGATGGCTCAGTGGTTAAGAGGACTGGGTGGTCTTGAAGAGGACTCCAGTTTGGTTCCCAACACCCACATGGCAGCTAATAACCATCCTAACTCCCATTCCAGGGGATCTGACACCCTCTTCAGACCTTCGCAGGTATTGCATGACACAGGTGCACTTACATGCAGGCAATACACTCATACACATACAATAAAAATAAATACAATTTTAAAATAGTAAAGAACAATAATGATAATTTTGCCTGCTCATTCTGTTCTGTAATATTACAGTAAGTCACACATTGTTTTAGTCATTTTACCTATGAGCTAGGTATTATTTTAGTTCTCATTTTATAGATGAAGAAGCTTCAGCATGGGGAAATTAAGTGAATTATTAAAATTATGAAGCTAGTAGGAGATGAAATTGGGATCCAGACTTGGGCCCCTCTGGCTCCAGAGCTTATTTATCCCTGGATTTGGTCAATTATCAGCTTCGTTTGCAGTATCACTGCCCTATTTCTCTCTCTATTCTCTCTATTCTGCCATCTCCTTTTGTGCTATTTGTGAAACCCAGCATTACTTCTGAGCTTACTGTACAATGGAAGAAAAAAGCCAGATTCTCAAAAGGGTATCTGATGGGGATGATCACACCTAAGTAGAACCCACTTTCACAAATTAGTTCTTATTCTTTTGTGAGAGCCTAGTCTTTGCAAAGCAGATCCCCCAACTTTTTGTGATCTCATATTCATATGTACTGTGCTGTGCTTGACTTTCAGTATTATCTAATTCCTACACAGAGAGCTCCACGGGGAGGAAGAACTGTTCATAATGCTAATGACTGTCACAGTGGTTTATGACACATTCATTTTGCTGCTAACTTGTTACTCTGGTGTTTTGATTCCTGAAGAAGTTATTTTGAAATATCATTTATGTATATGTAATCAGTTTCATTGTAATTTTTCTTGGCTTTTTGTTTGATTACATTTTATTTCTTTGGCATTTGCAATTGAAGGTTTAGTTTTTGAAAGCAGTGGAAATCAAGACATGCTTGATATAGTTTGGCATTAAAGGCAAATTGGCACCAATAATATCTTGCACATGTCACAAGTGTAGTGTATATTTGGAGGTATGACTGTAATGTTTGGTAGGTAGACATTCTGTTACCCTTTGTTGGACAGTTGGGAATCAAGTCCATTTGACTAAATCATCCTCCTGTGTTCATACTGTAGTAGAGTCCATTCTGCAAAAGAATCCCAGTGTTGTGTGTTCATTTGAGCCGTACCTCGTGCTTGTGCAGCATCCTTGCTCATAAGAGGAGACTCCAAGTCTTGAACTCGCATGCATTAAAAGTATCATTTTCTTATAGTCATGTGTTCTGGATAAGAGACAATGACCTGTATAAGATTGCAGAGAGAATGAAGCAACATGACAGATCCTTGGATTAAGTGACATGGTTTTGACATTGGTTATGTGTGTGAATGCAGAATCCGAGATGTCTTACCTCAGGCAACTGAGTCAAGGCTAGTGTCATTCACTAGGAAAACTTGGGGCCAGGGACATGGATTTGAAGTTTAGAGCAGGGATTCCCCCACTAAATGAGCAAGATTTGAAGCTAGAGGTGCAGGACAGTGTGTGTATGTGGAGAGAGAGAGAAAGAGAGAGAGAGAGAGAGAGAGAGAGAGAGAGAGAGAGAGAGAGAGAGAAGAAGAAGAAGAAGAAGAGAAGAGAAATAGATAAGAGACTGTCATCACAGTGAGAGAGGAAAATTAAGAGGGCTTGGTCAGTCTCAATACACACACACACACAGACACACACACACACTGTGGAGAAAAAGACTGGTGAGAGGGAGAGAGAAAGATTTTGGTGGGAAAGGTGTGGAAATTCTTGTCTTACAGCAAAAGTTTTAAGTGAACCAAATAAATGTGCTGATAGCGAGTGTCTCTGTGGTCATTTAGTGAGGAAGTGTTTAAGTTTAGGATAATCTCTAAAGAGAAAGGACTGGGACCAAGGTGGTGATTAGAGGGCCATGTGCTGAGGGTCCGTCTGTGTAGGAATCTGAATGTAGAGCTAAGCATCCTTGTGATTGTGTTACTTATTAACTTTTTTGTGCTTAGAGGTCTAAGTTAAGTTAGAGAAGTTGGATCATTCAACTGAGGGTAGGTTTTATAGAACAGTTATGTCAGAAGGATGAAAGAATAAGAGAACTAAGGCTAAACAGTTATTCAAGTGACTCAAGAAGTAAAGAAATAGAACCCAGCGAAATGGCTGAGCAGTGAAGGTACTGGGTACCAAACCTGCTAAACTTAGTTCAATCACTAGGACCCACATGGTGGAAGGAGAGAATCAGTTCCCACAAGTTGACCTCTGACCTCCACATGCACACCATTGTACCCTCCCTCAAAATAAATAAACACACACAAAAAAAAAAAGAAGAAAGAAGGAAATGGACTGCACTGTCTAAAGAAGACCATGGACCAGGGATTCTCTATGTCAGAAACATTTATTTATGATTTTGGGTTTTGGGACTGCCCTGTGCATTGTGGGATGTTGAACAGCACTCTGGCCTCTACTTTACTGGTGCATCTACTGATAATCATGAATGTCTCCAGATATTGCCAAATATCTTCTGAGAGAATTCAAAGCCACTGCCCTAAAGACATAGGGAGTAGATGGATTGGATCAAATGGAGAAGTTAAGGACTGGTATCCAGGGAATTAATAGACTTGTTGGTGAATAAGAAAGAGTAAGAAGAGGAAGGCGGGGCGTTCTTGTTCTGAAGACTGTTGCGATTAAGAATTTAACAGGTGGAGCTATTCCAGAGGATGGCAAAGTCAGGAATGGAGGTTGGCCTTAATCTCAATTTATACGTTTTATAAATGGATTGGAATCCATGATCATTGTAAATTTCCTTAGGAGATAAACAACAGCCAGAACCTTGAATAGGAGCCATTATTTCCACTTCCAGGCATAGTCACCATTGTTGTCTGATTTCTATTAACTTGGTGAATAATTCTGTTGAAAAGTTACGTTTTTGGATGCTGGAGAGATGGCTCAGCAGTTAAGAGCACTGGCTGCTCTTGCAGAGGACCCAGGTTTGCTTCCCTGCACCCACACAATGGCTAACAGCCATCAGTACCTCCAGTTCCAAGGGATCTGATCCCCTCTTCTGAACTCCACAGGTAATGCACAACATGGGTGCACCTACCTTCATGGAGGCAATATGCTCATACGCATGAAGTAAAAATAATAAAGCTTAGGGGCTGGAGAGATGGCCTAGCGGTTAAGAGCACCGACTGCTCTTGCAGAGGACCCGGGTTCGATCCGCAGCACCCACATGGCAGCAGAGAACTGTCTGTAACTCCAATTCTAGGAGAACTCTAGTTCCAGGGGAATCCGACCCCCTCTTCTGACCTCCGCGGCATTGCACGACACGGGTGCGCAAACCTACATGCAGACAGTACATTCATACATATAAAAAATAAAAAATAAAAAAAAATAATAAAGCTTTAAAAGTTTTTTTATGTCTTGAGTCAAAGTACAATTAACCTACATGTTATTTGAGAATATGCTAGTTTTCTCTGTGTACACAACGAGGATGAAATGGAGTTTTAAAACTTAGATTGTTCTAGAAAAAGAAAAAAAATTAAAATAATTTTTTACATAAAAGTCATAACTTGCCAAATGTGGTGACGCATACCTTTGATCCTAGCACTTGGGAGGCAGAGGCAGGTGAATCTCTGAGTTCAAGGCCACCCTGGTCTACATAGTGAGTTCCAGGCCAGCTGGGGAGACAGGGAGACCCTGTCTCAAGACTCACCCCCCCAAAAGGCATAAATCAATTAAGAACCTAATTTCCTCTCATCCCTCCCCCGTCCCATTTCCCTTGACCATCCCCTCCTCTCCCCTTCCCCCCTCGTCCTCCACCTTCTACGTTTTTTGAGATAGGGTCTCACTGTGTAGCTAGGGTGGCCTGGAACTCACCACCCTTCATCTCAGGCTTCTGACTGCTGGCATTACAGGCCTGTGCCACCACCTCAGCTCAGAAATGGATTTTCAATCTCAGTTGTTCTTACAGGTTTTTCTTAGGCTTGCTAGTAAGCATCATGGTGCTTTCAAAAAGCTAGGTTACAGTTTGATCTTTGTAGTGTTAATTACTTTTCATTACTTAATATATTTAAAGTGAGAAATGTACATACTAAATAAAATGTGTCTTTTATTATTTAAAATCAAAGGGCCATTAGTTTGTTGAATGGAGTAAAAGTGAAGATTACTGGGACTAAGTCATTTTGAGGGGAATATAGATAAGTTGACAGTTGTGAACAAAAAAGTGGGCAGTTAGGTTTACCAAAGAGTTTCTGGAATGGGCTTTCTGCAAAATTGTCTCTTTATTTAGTAAGTGCTACCCATCATTTCCTAGCATGATCACTTCTTGGAACTTGAACTACCTCCTGCCATGTTCCAACCATTTCTGAGGTTTTTCCAGCTTGTTTTTTAATAGCGACTTTAGGTGAGCAGTTCTTCCTTCCCCCATCCGCACTATCTTCTAGGTCTAATTTTGTGCTCCACTTGCCTCTGAGTGTATTTACTGTTTTTCAGAAAGGCCTAGTCCTGGTTTCTGTGCTGGGTGACCTAATTTCAGACTCCTTGTTTTGCCATTGGGCTTGTGATGATGGAGTAGGTGAGATGCCAGCATAGCCTACAGTCTTCCACACTTAGAAGCCCTTCTCCTGGATTTTACTCACTATTCAATTCTCTTCTCCTTTTGTTTCCTTTTATTTTAACATGCAGTTACATGTATGTATAGTGAGGACTGAAAAGAAATTACAGTGGACTCAATAGAAAGGACACAAATAATTTGTAGAGTGCATTATTCTTTAATTTTTTTAGATTTTAAAGTTTTTAAAAAAATATTTTATTTCTCATTTTTATTTTTATGTGTATGTGTGTATTGCTTGCCTGTAGGTAATGCACTGCCCACAGAGTCAGAGCATGTCAGGTCCCCTGGAGCTGGAGTTAAGGACGGTTGTTAGCCACCATGTGGGTGGCGGGGATTAAATCCTGGTCCTCTGCAAGAGCATCTGCTGCTCTTAACCATCTCTCTGGCCCCCTTATTTGTTTTTTTATAATTGTGTATGTGCACACACAAATGTTTCCCACAGTGTGTGTGGAATTCACAGGACAAATTTTGGGAGTTGGATCTCTCCGCTTACTGTGGGTTTTGGGGATCTGACTCAGATCATCAAGCTTGCATGGCAGTCAATTTTAGCCGTTGAATCCTCCATTCACCTTTTAATTATCTTTCCTATGTTTGGTAAATTTATATTTCTATCTTATTTTAATTTCTAAAGCATTTAAAATTTAATTATTATGTGGGGTAATAGGCATACCCTGGCATGTGTGGGGCTAGAGGAGTTGTTTCTCTCCTTCTGTGTTTACATGTGTTCTGGGGATCAAACTTAGGTTATGGGGCTTACATGGCAAGTGCCTTTGCCAGTTGAGCCATCTCGTCTTGTTCTCATCTTGTTTTTTAATCTTATCTTAATCAGTTTAATTGGCATTAATAATTAAGAAAGATTGGAGACTAATTCTCATCTTTTTTTTGTCTTTTCGAGACAGGGTCTCCCTGTAGCCCCAGCTGGCCTGGAACTCACTCTGTAGACCAGGCTGGCCTTGAACTCACAAAGATCTGCCTGCCTCTGCCTCCCAAGTGCTAGGATTAAAGGCACACGCCACCACGCGCGGCTAATTCTCACTTCTTTTAGGAAACATTAGGAAACAAAATGCAGCCCCAAATCCAAGCTACAGGCAGGTACTCAAACAGCAATCCCTACCACCAGGCTGCTGCCAGGACTACAAGTGTGACTCCTTACAAACCCCAACCCACAGGAAGACAGGCAGTCTCAGAGCCCCCCTGAGCTGAAACAGCATCCCTTGGCTCTGCACCACCACTGAGACCACATGTTCAAAGTACCCTGTGACTCTCAACCCTAGGTAGGTACTCCTAGAATCATTCTGCCTGATAGCAACCCTCAGAACCTCTCCCCTCTTACCTGTTACCCCAACCAGAAACTCTGAGGGGTCATCACAGAATCCTGTCAGACTGCCACAGACTTCTGAAGCCTGGCAGTGAGAATCTACTAGCTTTACAGAAGGTTTGCTCCTAAGCTAAGAAGCTCATGTATCCCCAGCTGTGAGGGGACACCTCTTACACCCTATTTACACAGCAGCACAGTTAACTGAAGATCAAATACCAGGCAGCATTCAGCTGGTCCACAGCCTGACAAGTGTAGTAACAGCAAAAATCCAAATACCTGCTCAGCAAAGGTGAGACTGGATATCTGTACCAGTAGATACTACCAGTGATCTAACTCCAGATGCTTATCTCCCATTGCAAAAACATAAACAATATGATTAACCAAGACAATAGGTCTCCTCCATAAATTAGTACATGTACCACAATATCCCCTGAGAATTGCAACTTCAACCATGCACAAAACGATGATTTCAAAAGTCATTATAAATACGTTCAAGAAACCCAAAGAGGACATGAATAAATTCTGGAATGGAGACTGTGAAAACACAAACAGCTGAATTAAATAAAGAAAACAATCCAAGATATGAAAATAAAATTCGGGGCTGGAGAGATGGCCTAGCGGTTAAGAGCGCTGACCACTCTTACAGAGGACCCGGGTTCGATCCCCAGCACCCACATGAGAACTCCAGTTCCAGGGGAATCCGAGACCCTCTTCTGACCTCCGCGGCGTTTCACGACATGGGTGCACAGACTGCATGCAGACAGTACATTCATACACATACAGAAATAAATAAAAAATTAAAAAAAATTATATAAAAAAATAAAATTTAATAAAGAAATAGGATTTTTAAAGAAAAGCCAAGCTGAAAACTTGACCCGAGAAACTAAATTAATGAAATAAAAAATGTGGGGGGAAGCCTCACCAATAGAATGAATCACAGGGCTGGAGAGATAGCCTAGTGGTTAAGAGCGTCGACTGCTCTTGCAGAGGACCTGGGTTTGTTCCCCAGCACCCACATGGCGGCTGAGAACCGTCTGAAACTCCAATTCCAGGAGAACTCCAGTTCCAGGGGAATCTGACACCCTCTTCCAACCTCCGCGGCATTGCACAACACAGGCGTACAGACTTGCATGCAGACAGTACATTCATACACATAGAGAAAAATAAATTTAAAAAAGTAGAATGAATCACAGGGAAGAGAGAATATCCAAGGATATTACAATCCTAAATATATGTAAGACAAACATAGGACACTCAATTTTATAAAAGAAATGCTATTAGATCTCAAATCACAAACTGACTCCAGCACCATGATAGTGGGTGACTTCAATACCCCATTCTTACCAAACAAACAAAAATAGGCCATCCAGACGAAAAGTGAATAGTGAAATCCTGGGGTTAAATGACATCATGAAACAAATGGACCTAAACGTCATTTGCAAAATGTTACCTACCAGGGCTGGAGAGATGGCTCAGCAGTTAAGAGCACCTACTGCTCTTCCAGAGTACCTGGGTTCGATTCCCAGCACCCACATGGTGGCCTTTAAGCCGGGCATGGTGGTGCACACCTTTAATCCTAGCACTTGGGAGTCAAGAGGCAGGTGGATCTCTGTGAGTTCAAAGCCATCCTGGTCTACAGAATTCTAGGCCAGCTGGGGCTATAGGGAGACCTTGTCTCAAAAAAGACAAAAAAAAAAAAATGTTACCTACCTATCAATAACAATAGAAATTGAAGAAAAGCATACAAACCCATGGAAACTAAACAGCACTCAACTGAATGAAAATGAGTCCAGAGAAATCAAGAAAGAAATTTAAAAATTCATAGACTTGAATGAAATTGAAAATTCAACATACCAAAATCTGTGGGTCACAATGAAGACAGTTCTTAAGGAAAGTTTATAGTACTAAATGCCTACATTAAAAAAAAAAAACAAAAAAAACTGGAGAAACCTCATATTAATAACTTAATGATCCGCTTGAGGCATTGGAACAAAAAGAGTAAACAATACCCAAAAAGAGTAAATGGAAAGAGGCAATCAAACTCAGGGTTGAAATTAAGTAGAAATGAAAAAAATATAAAGAATTAATGAAGACAAATTGACAAAGTGTTAGCCAAATTAACCAAAAAGGGAGTAAAATTAATAAAATCCAAGAAGAAAAGGAAAACATTACAACAGATACTGAGGAAATTCAGAATCATAAGAACATACTTTAAAAACCTATGTTCCACTAATCTGGAAAATCTGAATGAAATGGACGAATTTCTAGATATGTATGACCTATCTTAAAATAATATGAGACCATTTAAATAGCCACAAAGCATCTGTGGTGGTTTGAATGAGAATGTCCTCCATAGGCTTCAAGTGAGTTGGTGGCATTGTTTTGGGAGATCTTAGAAGGTGTGGCCATGTTGGAGGAAGTACGTCACTGGGGGCAGGCTTAGAGAGTTCAACAAGCCTTGCCAGTCTCCAGTTGCTCTTTCTGCTTCCTATGTTCACTGGAAGATGTGAACCTCAGCTTTCTGCTCCAGCTCTTGCCATCATTTCTCCCTGCCATGATGGACTCCAATTCCCTGGAACCATCAGTTGTAAGCTCAAATAAACTCTTCCTTTTATAAGTTCCCTTAGTCCTGGTGGTTTTATCACAGCAATAGAAAAGTGACTAATAGAGCATCTAATGAGATGGAAACAGTAATTTAAAATCTTCCATAGGAAAAAAGCCTAGGACCAGATGGTTGTAGTGCAGAATTCTACCAGATCTTCAAAGAACTAATAGCAATACTCTTGAAATTCTTCAATAAAAAAAAGAAAGGAACACTTAAATTTTTTAATGAATTCAGTATTACTGTGCTTAAAAAACCCCCACAAAGATCTAAAAACAACAAAAAGAAAATTAAAGGGTAATCTCTCTGATGAACATAGATACAGAAATTCTTTATAAAATACTTGTAAACTGAATGTAAGAACACATCAAATAGATTGAAAAAAGCTGGTTTTATCCCAAAGGTGCAGGAATGGGTCAACAGACAGAAATCAGTCATTGTAATCCACCACATAAGCAGACTCAAGGACAGAAACTACATGATTATCTCATTAGATGCAGAAAAAAACCTTTGACAAAAATACAATATCCTTTAATGATAAAAGTCCTGGAGAATCTAGATGTACAGGGGACATATCTTAACAAAATGAAGGTAATATACAACAAGCCCATAGCCAATATAATGCTCAATAGAGAAAAACCTCAAAGCATTTCCACTAAAATCAGGAACAAGACAAAGGTGTTCACCCTCACTATACCTGTGCAGTATAATGTTTGAAATTTTAGCTACAGCAATAAGTGGAAGAGATAAAGGAAATACAAATTGGAATGGAAGAAATCAATGTTCTTTTTTCTACAGATGATATGTTTCTGTACACAGAAAACCCTGAAGACTCCACCAGAAAACTAGAGGTGATGAACATATTCAGCAAAGTAGCAGGACACAAAATTATCAGACTGAAACCAGCAGCTTCTTAGACAAGCATACTAAGAAAGAAACCAGGGAAATAACCAAATTCCTGACAGCCCCAAGAAACATAAAATATCCTGTAATAAACCCAACCAAGGAAGAGAAAGACTTGCATAATAAAATGTTTAAGACTGTAAAGAAAGAAACTGAAGAAGATACCAGAAGATGGACAGGCACATTGATCAATGGAATAGAATTGAGTATCTTATTCAAACCCAAAAACTTACAGCCACCTGGTTTTTGACAAAGAGGTCAGAGGAGAAAAGACAGCATCTTTTATCTGATCAAGCGGGATAGCTCCATGTAGAGAATGAAGTTAGATCCCTATCTCTCACCATGCACAAAACTCCAAATGGGTCAAGGACCTCAATGTAACACCTGATACCCTGCATCTGATAGGACAGAAAGTAGGGAAACAGTGGAACTTGCAGGACTTTATGAACATGACCTCAGTAGGGCAGACATTAAGACCAATAATTGACAAATGAAACCTCTTGAAATTAAAAGGTTTCTCTACAGAAAAGTCCACCTCATCCAGTGAAGAGGCAACCTGAAAATGGGAAAAAAGACTTTACCAGCTGTACATCTGACAGAGGGCGAGCATGTAGAGTACACAGAATTCATAAGATGAAGTATCAAGAAAAAAACAAAATTGGGGCAAGGAACTATGCAGGGAGTTCTCGATAGATGAAACACAGGGCTGAAAGTAGCTATCAGGGAAATGTAAATTAAACGACTTTGAGGTTTGATCTTACTAGTCACAACAGCTAAATCAAAAAAAAAATAAATAATGAAAAATGTTTACAGGGATGTGGGGAAAGTGGAACACTCATTCACTCCTTGTGGGAATGAAAACTGGTTCAGCCATGTGGAAGTCAGTGTGAAGATCCCTTAGAAAGCTGCCACAAGATCCAGTCATACCACTCTTGAACATATACCCAAAGGACTCTATCCTACTACAGAGATACCTGTTCATTCATGCTTATTGCTGTTCTGTTCACAATAGCCAGAAAATGGAACCAACTTAGATGTCCATCATCTGAATAATGGATAATGAAAATATGATAGACTTAGCTATTAAGAAAAATGAAATCGTGGCTGGAGAGTTGGCCTACCAGTTAAGAGCACTGACTGCTCTTGCTGAGGACCCGGGTTTGATCCCCAGCACCCACATGTTGGCTGAGAACCGTCTTTAACTCCAGTTCCAGGGGAATCCGACACCCTCTTCTGACCTCTGAGGCATTGCATGACACAGGTGCACCAACCTACATGCAGACAGTACATTCATACACATATAAATAAATTTAATTTAATTTAAAAAATATTAAAAAAAGAAAAATGAAATCATGACACTTGCAGCAAATGGTGCAACTAAAAGCACCTATCCTCAGTGAGATAACCCAAACCCAGAAAAAACAGTGTTACATGTTTTTCCTCATAAGTGGATGCTTTGATTCTTTAAGATAGGTCTGTTTTAGTTGGAAAATTCATAGAAGTCAGGAAACTAGTAATGGGCCATGGTAGGAAGTGAGGGAAAGGGAAATAATGGAATAGGAAGGGCTAACGGGAGTGGGGAGTGGGACCTTGGGAGACAGAGTATGGCGAGGAATAACCAACACTTAAGGCCTTTTGAAAAATTCATAAGGTAAGCTACTGCTCTAGAAGCTTCTAATAAATTGAAACAAAGTTTAAAAGAAGATACCCTATGATGGGGGGATAATGCCCATAAAAGACACCGTAGGCTAGCAAATAAAACCCCAGTGCCAGGAATGGTTTCCTTATTTGGAGTGTTTGGCCAGAGAAACCTCAAACAATACTGCCTTTTGCTATTGTTCTTGGTTACTCTCCAGAACTTGAAAGTAAGAAAGACCCTATTCCTGAAGATATTGCACATGTGAGTCTAGAACAGACATGGAGGAATCAAATTTGTTATGACCTTGAAACTTCATCTCTACTGGCTAGCTTTCTCCTGTGCATGTTACCAGAAGAGAAAAGTAATCATTAATGCTACTTAGCAGTGACCCTTGCAAGCTACAGTAACTGGCCTAGCAAGATATGTGCACTGGTGCAATGGTGGCATGAATGTTATGGGAGTAGCTACCCACTTTCTGACTGGATTTAAGGTCCAGTCCACAAGATGAAGCCCATTCCTGGCACTGTTATCAGGGTCAAGAACCTGTGGCCAGACAGGTCAGAAGCCATACGGGAGAATCTAATTACTGTTATTCTGCCAAATAGACATAGTATAAAACCAACTACTAATGACTTACTGTTATACTCATAGATAAGTATATCTCTCCACTCCAACAAGAGAAACTTCTGATTGCAGCAGATGGTGATTAACCCAGAGACCCACAACCGGTCATTGTGCAGAGAATAAGAGGCTGTGAAGTACTCAGCCCTAAAACAGACATCTGTATCACATCCTCTCTTCCCGAGGCTCATTTCAGAAGAGGGAGGTGGAAGGATGGTTACAAGCCAGGGGCGGCAGATGACTATAGAAAGCAGTGGTTTCCAGACAGCAGGAGAGTTGCACATATGAGCATAGAGCAATTGTGACAGTATGTACAAGAGCTATGCAAACTCAAGCCAGACAAAGTCCCAGCATAGAGGTGACAAGAAGTCCCAACTCTAGCTGAGGAACAACTGGCAGTAGATAGCTGCTGGGAGATAATAAGTTTTCTTTAAAGGCCAAACACTGGGTATGTTGACTAGGCTCCAGAGAATGGAGCTACACCCAAGAGCATTTGTGGACCAAAATTAGACTTCATGGGCCTTAAAAAGAATAACCAGCGAGGGGCTGGATGGATCAGTGGTTAAGAGCACTGAAGGCTCTTAAAGAGGACCCAGATTTGATTCCCAGCACCTACATGATGGCTAAAAACTATAACTCCAGTTCCATGGGATCCAACTCCTCCTTCTGATCTCCATGGGCTTTGCATGTCATGAGTGCACTTACATACATGCAGGCAATATACTCAAACATAAAATAATAATTTTTTTTAAAATCACACAGGACATGTGCTCTGGAGGGTAGTGATATGGAGCAGGAGGGACAGCATATGAATATGATCAAAACATTATATGAAATTCTCAAATAAAAAAACATTTAAAAAATATCCATTTCTCCTTTAGTAATATGTGTCACAGTCTTCTGTCTCAGGTTCCCTGTTTCCTTTTACCTTCCTGGTTCCTTTTTGTTTACCTGTGTCCTGCAGTTAAATCAGGATATATACTTACAAAGAAGGATTTGGTGCTTGGATCCACAAATGAGGGACAGCATAGGTGATTTGTTTTTCTGAGTCTTTGTTACTTCATTTAGCATAACAGCTTCTAGTTCCATCCATTTACCTGCAAATTTCATGCTGTGTCTTTCTTTACCACTGCATAGAACTCCATTGTGCAAATGTACCACATTTTCATTATCCAGTCATCAGTTAAGGGACACTTAGGTTGCTTCCAGCTGTTCCCTATTGGGAAAAGAGCAGCAATAAACGTGGTGGGCAAGTGTCTCTGCAATAGAATGAATTGTTTGGGTATAAGCCAAGGAGTAGTATGACCGGGTCAAATGGTAGGTTCATTTTTAATTTGTTAAGAGTTCTCCACATTGCTTTCCATAGTGATTGCATGAGTTTGCAATCTCACCAGCAGTGAATGAATGTTTCCCTTTCCCCACAACTTCTCCAGCATTTGGTATCATTTTTTTTTAGATATTAGCCAGTGTTACCAGGGTACGATGAAATCTTAGAGAGGTTTTAATTTGCATTTAAGATGTTTCTTTTTTTTAATTTTATTTATTTCGGTATGTGTATGAATGTACTGTCTGCATGCAGGTGTGTGCACCCGTGTTGTGCAATGCCTCAGAGGTCAGAAGAGGGTGTCGGATTCCCCTGGAACTGGAGTTTCAGATGGTTCTCAGCCGCCATGTGGTTGCTGGGGATCGAACCCGGGTCCTCTGCAAGAGTGGTCGGTGCTCTTAACCGCTAGGCCATCTCTCCAGCCCCTTAAGATGTTTCTTAGCCATATTTAGTTCTCCTTTTGAGAACTCTGTTCAGATCTTTAGCCCATCTTTGTTTTTTTGTTTGTTTGTTTGGTCTTTTTGAGACAGGGTCTCCCTGTAGCCCCAGCTGTCCTGGAACTGGCTATGTAGTCCAGGCTAGCCTTGAACTCACAAAGAACCGCCTACTTCCCTAGTGCTGGGATTAAAGGTGTGTACCACCACACCCGGCTAGCCCATCTTTTAATTACTTTCTTCATGCTTTGTTTTTTATTTTATTTTATTTTTTTGATCTTTTCAAGACAGGGTCTCCCTGTAGTCCCAGCTGTCCTGGAACTCACTCTGTAGACCAGGCTGGCCTTGAACTCACAAAGATCCTCTTGCCTCTGCCTCCCAAGTGCTAGGATTAAAGGTGTGCGCTACCACACCCTTCCCATGCTTTGTTTTTTAAGTAACTTCTATACTCTGGATGTTAAATCTCTGTCAGATGTGTCACTGGTGAAGATTTTTGCCCACTCTGGGTTTTCTCTTCACTTCTTTGATGGTTTCTTTTTGAGATGGGGTCTCCCAGTAGCCCATGCTTTGTTTTTTGAGTAACTTCTATACTCTGGATGTTAAATCTCTGTCAGATGTGTCACAGGTGAAGATTTTTGCCCACTCTATGTGTTTTCTCTTCACTTCTTTGATTGTTTCTTTTTGAGATGGGATCTCCTAGTAGCCCATGCTGGCCTGGAATATGTAGACCAGGCTGGCCTTGAATTCACTGAGACCCACCTGCCTCTGCCTCCTGAGTGCTGAGATTAAAGGCATGTACACCAAGTTCAGCCTTTGATTGTTTCTTTGGTTATACAGAAGCTTTTTCATTTAATGAGGTCCCACTTACTTTTTGTTGATCTTAATTCCTGAGAAACTAATGTGTGATTTAGAAAGTTCTTTCCTACACGTATATTTTGTAGGTTACTGCTGATGTTTTCTTCTAACAGTTTAAGAGTTTCAGGTTTTAGATTGAGATCTTTGATCCATTTGGAGTTGACTTTTGTGCAAGATGAAAGATAAGTGTTTAGTTTCATTTTTCTACAGGTGGTGATCCATTTTTGCCAGCACCATTTGCTGAAGATGTTGTCTTTCTTCCACTGAGTCTTCTTGGCTCCTTTGTCAAGTATCAAACAGCTGAAATTGCTTGTACTCATGTTTGGATCTTCATATTGATTTATGAATCTATTTTGGTGCCAGTACTATGCTATTTTTATGACAATGGCTCTGTAATGTAGTTTGAAATCTGGTATAGTAATTCCCCCTGCATTGCTCTTTGTGCTCAGGGTTGCTTTGGCTTTCTTTTGTGCTTCCATGTGAGTTTTAGTTTTAGTTTTTTTTCCCATGTCTGTGAAGAATGTTATGGGGATTTTGATTGGGATTGCATTGAATCTATATATTACTTTGGGTAGGATGGTCATTTTTACCATATTCTTCCAATCCATGAGCATAGGAAGTCCTTCCATCTTCTGGTGTCTTGCTTAATCTCTTTCTTCAAATATTTAAAATTTTTCTTTGTAGAGATCTTTAATGTCTTCTGTCAGGTTTATTCTGAGATATTTTTTGAAGCTATTGTGAATGGGAGGGTTTCCCTGTACTCCTTCTCCAGTTGCTTGTCATTGGCATAGAGAAAGGCTACTGATTTTTGCAGATCAGTAGCCACTTTACTGAAAGTGTTCATCATTTCTAGAGTTTTCTGTCAAATTTTTGGCATCCCTTAGGTATACCATATCATCTGTAAAAGGGGGTAGTTTGACCTCTCCTTTTCCAATTAGCACTCCTGTAATTTCTTTCTCATCTTATTGCTTTAGCAAGAGTTTCAAGTACTATATTACAAATGAGTGGAGATAGTAGGCAGCCTTGCCAGGTTCCTGATTTTAAAGGCAGTGCTTCCAGTTTTTCTCCATTTAGAATGATGTTGGCTGTGGGTTTGTTGTGTATAGCTTTAATTATGTTGAGGAATGTTCCCTCCAGTCCAATTCCCTCTAGGACTTTTAACATAAAGGCATGTTGAATTGTATCAAAGGCCTCTTCTGCATCAATTGAGATGAGCATGTGATTTTTGCTTTGATTCCATTTATAGAATTTATGGCATTTATTGACTTAATGTATATTGAACCATCCCTGCATCTCTGGAAAATATCAGACTTGATCATGCTGTATGACCTTTTTGATGTGTGCCTGTATGCGGTTTGCAAATATTTTGTTGAGAATTTTTGCATCTATGTTTATTAAGGATATGGGTCTATATTTTTCTTTTTTGTTTGTATCTTTACCTGGTGTATTAGTCACTTTTCTGTTGCTGTGATAAAGCACCATGACCAAGAAACTTATAAAAGGAACAGTTTATTTGAGCTTACAATTGACGGTTCCAGGGAATTAGAGTCCATTGTGGCGGGAGGCATGGCAGCTGGATCTGGAGCAGGAAGCCGAGGGTCACATCTCGCAAAGAGCACAAGAAGCAGAGAGAGAGACTGGAGACCACGAGGCTTGTTAAACTCACTAAGTCTGCCCCCAGTGACATACTTCCTCCAGCATGGCCACACACCCCAAGACCTCCAAAAATAGCGCCATCAACTGGAGACAAACGTCTGAATACCTAGAGCCTATGGGGGACACTCATTCAAACCACCACACCTGGTTTTGGCATTAGAGCGATGGAACTTCATGGAAGGAAGTTGGGAGTTCTCCCTCCATTTCTATCTTTTTTAATAACTTAAATAGTGTTGATCGTAGATCCTTTATTTTTTTATTTTCTATTTTATTTATTTTTTATGTGTATGAATGTACTGTCTGCATGCAGGTTTGTGCACCCATGTCATGCAATGCCGCAGAGGTCAGAAGAGGGTGTCAGATTCCCCTGGAACTGGAGTTAAAGATGGTTCTCAGCCACCATGTGGGTGCTGGGAATCCAACCCAGGTCCTTTGCAAGAGCAGTCAGCACTCTTTTTTTTTTTTTTTTGTTTGTTTTTTTGAGACAGGGTCTCCCTAGCAGTCAGCACTCTTAACCACTAGGCCATCATCTCTCCAGCCCTGTAGATCCTCTTTAAATGTCTGGTAGCTTTCTGGTTCACATCCATCTGGGCCTGGGAATTTTTTAGTTGGGAGGTTTTTTTTTCATATTACTGTGTTAATTTCCTTATATGTTATGGGTCTGTTTAAGCTGTTGATCTCTTCTTGGTTAAGCTTTGGTGATTCCTGTGATTTCTGATATTCATCCATTTCTTTTAGGTTTTCAAATTTAATAGAGTATAGGTTTTTAAAGTATTCTGTATAGTGTTCTTTTGGTTATCTTTCGTGAGATTTCCCCTCTCATCTCTAATTTTGTTGATTTGGAGTTCCTCTTTCTTTTGTTTACCTGGGCTAAGGGTATGTCTATCTTGTTTATCTTTTCAAAGAACCAGCTCTTGGACTCATTGATTTCTTAATGTATTCTTTTCTTTGTTTTTATTTCATTAATCTCTGCTCTGATTTTTGTTATTTCTTCTTGTCTGCTGGGTTTGGGTTTCATTTGTTGTTATCTTTCAAGTTTCTTGAATTTCAGTGTTAATTCACATATTTGTGCTCCTTCTGATTTTTTAATGTTGGCACTTAGAGCTATAAATTCCCTCTTAGGACTGCTTTTTAATGTCCCCCGCCCCTAGAGGTTTTGTTATGTTGTATTGTCAATTTTTATTTAATCTCCAGGTGTACTTATTTATTTCCTTCTTCTTAATTCTCCTTCAAAACCCATTCTAGGAATATGTTGCTTCTTAATTCTCAAGGAGTTTGTAATTGTACTGGCTTCTCTGGTTTGATACTTGGTTTTATTGCACTTGTGGTAGTCTATAGAATGCATTGGGATTGCTTTCAATTTTGGGGATTTATTGAGGTTCTTTTTTGTGCCCCAGTGTGGTTGATGTTGATTTTGGAAGAAAGTTACATGGGGACTAATAAAAAGTATTCTTTTTTGGTGTTGGGTGGAATATATTGGTTAGATGATGTGTTAGGTCATTTAATGTATCATTGTATTGTTTTAATTCAATGCCTCTTGATTTCTTTTCCATTGTTGACTATCTAAATGTGATAACAGTGGGGCGGGGTGGTATTGAAGTTCCCTACTACATGTGTGTTGGGATTAATCTTTTTTTTTTTTTTTTTTTTTTTGGTCTTTTGAGACAGGATCTCCCTGTAAGCTCCAGCTTCTACTGGAACTCACTATGTAGACCAAGCTGGCCTTAGAACTCAACTGCATCATCTGGCTTAGCCTAACCCAAGTCCAGGTGGATTAAAGCCATGTGTGCCACCTCCCTGTTAGATCTGTGTCTTAAAAGCCCGTAGTATTTATGTTTTATGAAGTTGGTACACCATAGAAGTTTAGTGTGTATATATTTATTATTGTAATATCTTCTTGAGTTTAATTGTTATCCCTTAATATGAATAGAGTATGAAGTGCATCTTTATTCTTCTGATTAGTTTTCATTATAATCAGATATAATATTGTCATGATATTGTAAGGAAGCTGGCATACATTCTGTATTGTTTCGTAGTATCTTCTAGCAACCACTTTCCATTGGGTTAATATTTTTCTATCCCACTCTTTACACTCTTAAGACATTAGTGCCTGGTACCTTGAGATAGGGTGAGATTGGAGTTCTTGCAGAGGACAAGAAAATGATGGATTTTAGTGTTCTAATCGTATTCTTTAATCTGTATTATTTTGTCACCTCCGCTATTGTGGATGTTCAGCTCTGTTGATATTGTGAAAAGTGTGCACTCAGACTATATCTACTGTAAACTGTGTTGTGGTGTTTTTTTTCCCTTCACCCATTTTAGTTTCGTGTTGGTTCTTCTTGGCTCTAACTTGTGTTTCCACAGTTATAACTTAATTAATTACTTTCTTGCTCGTTGCTTTAGTATATAGTATGTTTAATCTTTCATTATTTCTTTGTCACTTCTTTGTTAATTATTTTACATGTTCTGGTCTCTTGTCGAAGAGCGGTGGCTAGGTCTTCGTCGAGAGCCCCTAGCTAAGTCCTTGGAATTTCTACGACCCTCTGTATTCATGTCACAGGTGATAGAATTTTCAGTGGCTTGCTGCCTTCAACCTATTGAAATAGACATCTTTTCTAGCTGCCGAATTAGATACTGCTACTTCTCCCTTGGCTGGCCCTTGGCCATCCGTGATGTATTAGGCATATTTAAGAATGGCGTAGTGAATACCTTGGCCCAGCACTCACCATTTCCTGAGTCTATTTATTAGTTTTATTATATTTTGTGTAAGGATTCACACGTGTAGAGAGTGCTGCACATATTGAAAAGTTATCTTCATCTAGTTAAATCTGATCAAGGGCTATTTCTCTACTGTTTTGTCATTCGATAGACTTTGTCTCCTGTGTTTTCTATTATACCACGCTTATAGGTAATTCAGAGTGAGTCTCTGTTTTGCTGTCCACATGTAGAGGGTGGTGTATCTCGACAACTATTATTCGGTGTTTTGTTTTATAATATATTGGACCCTGTGTTTACTTCCATTCATTGAGCCAATGGGAGTTGTACATATTTCTCTATATGTCTCCATTTGCCTAGTTTTTTTGAGTGGTGTTCTTCTATGTGCTATATTGATGGTTATGTTGTATCTGGAGGGTTCCCTTGTCTTTTTCCCACTGTTAATTTTGAGAAGACGTCGCCATTGTGTGTGTTCTCTACGAATCCTGTGAAGATCTGCGTTGATACCATTATCTAAGATTCCTCTCCCCTTCCTCCATGCTATTGATGATGTAGGTTTGCGTCTTTTTCCTGGGTATCCCATATTTCCTGAATTCCTGTGTTCTTTAGAAACTTTTTATAATCTTTTGCTTGAGTGACTCCCCAAATCTCTTTCAACTTGTATTTTCCAGCTTCATTTCTTCTTCCTTTCTCTTTCTTCTTTCTTTTCTTTCTTTCTTTCTTTTCTTTCTTTCTTTTCTTTTTTCTTTCTTTCTCTTTCCTTCTTTCCTTCTTTCCTGTTCTTTCCTTCTTCCTTCTTTCTTCTCTTCATTCTGTTTACTTGAATTGTTTCCATCATTCCAGCCTGAATTTCTTTTTAGTATTTGCTGTTCTCTTTTGTAAGTTCAAGTCACAAGCTTTCTCCCTTATCTTATTTTAGTCTTTGATTTGTTATGTATTGTTTTCTTTTTTTTTTTTTTGTTTTTTTTTTTGGCTTTTTTTCTTTCGACGGTCTCCCTGTAGCCCACTGCTGATCACTCTGGCCAGCTGTGAACACGATGGGGGCAGCCCCTACATCGGGATGGGAGGACTTGAGCGGGTCGGGGAGGGCTGCGCGACTAGATAACAGAATACAATAAAAATGCATTTAGACTGTCACAACATCGAATGTTCTATCTACTACCGACAATCTCGCTATAGCCTCGCCTTGCTCTGCTCCAAGTGTAATATAGGATTAAAGTCGTTGCGACCCGCACGCCCAGCTTTTGTATTATTACTTTATTTTTTTTACATTCCTTGAATTCTTTGGATCAAGTTCATGATTAGTCCTTTTAAATTCTATTGGTCCTGGGCCTGATATCTAGAGGGAGTCCTCATTGTAGAACTGTGGTGCAGGGACTAATATGTGTTTAGTGGAGTCATTATTATTTGAGTTTTTCCACTTATTTTTGTTGTTGTTGGTGATTTTGGTCATGTGGATTTTTTTTTTTTTTATTTTCTTAATGTGTATAATTAGGTTGTCTGGCAGCAAGTTCTGTGCCACCTCCCCCCATCGTGGTTGTTCGTGCAATGGCCGCTGTGGAGGTCAGAAGGGGTTCTCAGATTCCCCTGGAACTGGAGTTCTCCTGGCGATGGAAGATCTTGCAGACCGGTTTCTCGGCCGTCTCATGTGGTGTCTAAGGGATCGAACCCGGGTCCTTCTTGCAAGAGCCGGGTCGTGCGTCTCTTAACCGCTAGTCCATCTCTCCAGTCAAACCGGATTTTTTTTTTTTTTAGTGGTGTATGAATGGTTACTGTCTGCATCGCAAGTTTTGCAACCCGTGTCGTTGCTAACGCTGCGGGAGGTCAGGAAGAGGGTGTCGGATTCCCCTGGCAACTTGAGTTCTCCTGATTGGAGTTTCTGTGAAGGTTTAAGATGCAGTTCTCGGCCGCCATGTGGCGTGCTGGATCGAACCCCGGGTCCTCTCAAGAGTGGTCGGTGCTCTTAACCGCTAGGCCATCTCTCCAGTCCCATGGATTTTTTGTTGTTGTTGTTTGTGATTCTGGTATGAAACTCAAGTCTTCCTTTGTTGAGTTGAAGACTGACTTTGTATTCTTGACCTGCCCTGGTTGTCTTCTTATTATAAAAGTATAAAAGTCTGGTTGGTCTAGGCTTCAGATTCTCTCTTCTAATTTTGTATTGGATAGACCAGCTGGTTCTCATCCAGCTAATCAGGAGCTTCTCCAGAGGCCCAAGTTGAGTAAGACATTCCTGGGCTCCCTTTTAAGGTCTTGTTTCCTACTAGCCACCAGGAACAGCACAGTGGGAGGCTTGCTGGGCAGAGACTTGGTTCAAACACTCTTGGGCAGTCTGCAAAGTTTTGGAACCCTACTAGTCTTCAGGAGAGTCTAGCCCAGGCTGGAGGATTGGGGACTGTGCAACCTCAGAAGCTTAACACCACACAGAGGCCAGCTCAGACACTCCCAGGCAGGCTGGAACCAACTGGACCCCTGCGCCACTGGAGGCAGGCTGGAGGCACTGCCAGGCCAGCTGGAAATGTCCAGATCTGTGTCCAAGGGCAGAGGAGACTAGCCCTGGAGCAACAGGAGAGGCTCATCTGTTCCCCAGCTAGGGGGTTTGGGACCATGGAACAGGGAAACCTCACCACCAGGCTAAGACCAGCTTCAGGCACTCTCTGGCAGCCTTGAACCAACAGGACCCCTGAACCACATGGAGGCCAGCTTCTGGCATTGCCAGCTGGACTGGAAATCAAAAGCCTTGAGGTTTTAATTGGATTCCCATCAAAAATTTTTTTCATAAAAGATGAATTTTCCTAGGTTAGTTTTTTTTTTTAATTTTGTATTTTTTTTAAAGAGGTCTCATGTAGTCCAGGTTGATTTTGAACTCACTGTATAGCTGAGAATGACCTTGAACTCACTGTATAGCTGAGAGTGACCTTGAACTTCTGATCTTCCTGTTTCCACCTCTCTAGAGGTGCTGGGATTGGAAGTGTGCACTGCTACTCTGCATTCCTGCAAGTCCTAGGGATAAACTCCAAGACTTTGTGCATGCTAGGCAAGCTTGCTGCCAGCTGAGCTACATCCCCAACTCTCTGTTGGCGATTAACTGATATGTTATGACTTTATTTCCATGCTTCCATATGAAGACTTCTATGAAAAGTGTTCATTTATTCTCTCAATTGGAAATGTTGATCAGTATTTCATAGAGATGTGATTTGGTTTGGTGTTTAGGATCTGGCTCTTCAAAAGAGAAATGGTCTTTGCAGGCCATGAGAATGGACATTAACACTGAGTTCAGAATATGGACCCAAACCATGCAGAAGATGGGCATTTGTTCTTTGAAGAGCAGCTCCTAGTCTGTTGTCCCTTGTGGCAGCTGACATGGGACAGCCTGTCTGTCTGCAGCCAAGTTAAGTGTTTGGCAGAATCTTAAGATCCTCAGTGGTTCCCCTGGAGCAAATGAATGCTGGAGGACTTTGGATATTTTTAATGACACATCCTTTTGATTTGTAACATGGCTTAACCTCTTTTTTTTAATAAAGAAGATTTAAGGTTCTAGAAATACCATGGATGATTTATATATTATGTTGAGTATTCTTTGAATAATTTTGATTTTCAGAAGTCTTCCCCCCCCCCCGTTTTGAGACAGGGTCTGTCTGTAGCCCCAGCTGGCCTGTAACTCTCTATGTAGACCAGGCTGGCCTCAAACTCATGGAGCTCCACCTGCCTCTGCCTCCCAGGTGCTGGCATTAAAGACATGTACAACCACAGAAGGCTTAGAAGTTTTGTTTTTATAATTTGTTAAAACATATCTTTATTTAGTTTTTGTAACATTTAACCAGTTTGTGGCCAACACTCTTAAAAATTTCTTGGGTTCCTTCCCTTTTGGTGTACTTCTGTAATCTCCAGTTTTACATTTTTTTCCCATAAGCATAGTATCTTAGCCCACGTGACAAGTGGTATTTCAAAGGAAATTGAACTGTTTAATCTCATTTTTAAAATGTTGTAACTGACGCTGGGCGTGGTGGCACGCACCTTTAATCCTAGCACTTGGGAGGCAGAGGCAGGCGGATCTTTGTGAGTTCAAGGCCAGCCTAGTCTACAGAGTGAGTTCCAGGACAGCTGGGGCTACAGGGAGACCCTGTCTCGAAAAGACCAAAAAATAAAAAATGTTGTAACTGGGCCAATGAGATGGCTCGGCATGTTTAATGCACCTGCCACTGAGTCTGATGACCTGTTCTGCTCTCTAAGACCCGTGTGGTAGAAAGAGAGAACTGACTTCGTCAAGTTGTCCTTTAACCATAAATAAATAAATAAATATCCTAGTTTTTACAAGTCCCCAAATTGTCAGTTATGAATTTAGAAGATAGTTGGACCCTTGAAGATCTTATATACACATTTAAATATAGTAAATAAATTTTCTGACATTACAGTTATTTTAAGGGGCTGGTAAAAAAAATAAAGGACTGGAGTTATAATTCAGTGGTAGAGTGCTTATATGCTCAAGACCTTGGGATTGATTCTAAGCACACACAGAAAAAATGATGAACAGATACTTAAATATTGCTGTCATGAATTGAAGAGCCATTCATAAGAACAGGGCATCCAGTTGGAGTGTTTAAATTCTTGATCTATCTCTGCATGGGAAATCTGTGCTATATTTATTCCCATAAAAAACTAGAATGGAAACATTGAGATCTGAATGCTTCTGTTATTTTGAGAGAATTTTCATGTTTATCCTTGACCTAGTTTTGACCCTGAAAGCAGTACTTCTTTCTGACTTCATCTGTCCATCTTTAGCCCTGTGACATGATCACCAAAAAGATCTCTAGGTAGAGGGAGCCTGCCCAGCTCTCTGGCTAAGGGAATATGTTCCTAGGACAGGAACAGCGGGACCTTCTGCCCTTCCTGTGGCTTTCCTGTTATAGGAAATATAGTTTCCTGCAGAGAAGACAAAGAGACTGTCCTGTAGTGTAGGAAGTGGGGGTATAGGGTCAGACAGAGGCCAGGAATTGGGGGAGGTGTAGGAAAGACGCTGATGCCTGGTGTTTCCAAGAAAGGACGCGTTTATCACTCATCATGCAAATTTTAAATGGCCAGAGCTCCTTGGTATACTAAGCAGCACGCATCCTGAGTGTGAAGCCCTGTGGCAGTTCTGGAGCTTTTGCCAGATGCAAGGATTTCTTTAGCATCATTGAAACCTCCAGTGAATGCTAATTAATGGTTTGGAATAGCTCAGCCTTGGACTAGGAGTTCCTCTTATCTCATGGGATCTGTTAGGAATGCAGATCCTTAGACTCCAATAGATTGCTTTAACAAGACCTTTTGGCAGTTCTTACAGCTTGGGCAAATTTGAGAACTGATGGCCAGGCAATTCAACCAGTTTGTAGAGGTCAAAACAAGGTGTTTACAAAAATAAGTGAAATTTTCATGACTTAGTAGCGTGTCCTTTAACCATTGTGTAGGGATGGCCCTCCCCTTCCCACTCTGGTCCCCATGGGAGGGTAGCACTGTTCTCATGGTTAACCTGTTCTTCATGGCTGCAGTTCACCTTGGAATCCGGATTCTGCTAGATGGAGGAAAAGAGCCTTTTACTTGGCCTTCTTTTTTATTTTAAATGTTATTTCTTGGGGGTGTGTGTGTGTGTGTGTGTGTGTGTGTGTGTGTGTGTGATTTCCTGGGTGTTCAAGTACATGTGTGGGGTGTAAATACATGTGTGCATCTCTGTTTATGGTGCCAGAGGTTAACCTTGGTTGTTGTTCCTTAACCACTGTCCCCCTTGTTTGTTGGTTGGTTTTGTTGTTGTTTTTTTCTGACAGATTTTCTCCTGGCCTGAAAACTCACCAATTAGGTTAGGGTGACAGGTTAGGGATCTACCTGTCTCCACCCCCCCATCCCCCTACCCCTGCCTCCCCAGTGTTGGGATTACAAAACCACTGGGCCACCATGAGCTCTGGATTGAATTCAAGTCCTCATGCTTGCACAGAAGTCTTTTACTGACTGAGCTATTTTCCCAACTCCTGATTTAAATATATAAAGACTTGAGAGATTCCTCCTTCCAGGGTTTTGTGATGGCAAGGGCTGGTTCCAGTAGCTTAGTGGTTCAGAAGCCTTAAGTACATAAGAATATCTGAGCATCTTATTCCAAGTTGGCTTATTGGCTGCTGAAACTGGATATTGCATGACAACAAGCCTGCATTTCTAACGAGTAGCACTCTCTCCAGCCCCTGTCCTCCCTCCACATCATGTATGCTGCATGTGGTCCTCAGATCAACTTGGAGAAATACTGTGCTCCATTTCTAAAGACAGGGGTTTTATTTGATTATAATTTTACCTAGGAGAATCCCAAGATACAAATGTTTTTGTGAGTTGCTGAAAATATCCACAAATGTGAATCCTAATTGCAATTACCAAAGCTACCAGATGTTTAATATTCACTGGGAAATTATACAGAGATGCTGGAAATAATATTTGAGAAGTCTTCCCAGGTCAAAAAATGCCCCAGAAGATTGCTTTGACTGTATAACACAAAACTAATAAGACTTAAATTCTTATATATCTATAATATTTCTGTTAATTTATTGAGAATCCATACTCTCACACACTGTTTTTAATCATATTCCCCTCACTCCTCTTCCCAACTCCTCCCAGATTTATTCCCCACCCTCTCCGAACATGGGTCTGCTTTTTTCTCACTGTAACCCACTGAGTACAATTTGTATTGCCCAAATCTTCATGGGGGTGGGGCCATTCACTGGAGTGAGGTTGACCTAGAGACTACACCCTTAAATATAACTGACTCTCTTTCCCTCAGAAGCCAACTGTCAGTGGCTCCTCAGCTGGGGTTGGGGCTGGTGAGCACTTCCTGGCTCTGAGCTGGCAGCTGACTGGCTTGATCTTGCGTAGATCTTGTGTAGGCAGCCACAGCTGCTGTGTCTCCATGGATGCAGTGCTCCTGTCATGTCCAGATGAGAGGGCTTCTTTCTGGTCTTCCCTGAACTCTGGCTCTTTTTCTGCCCCCTCTCCTGTGATGGTTCTGAGATTAGAAAATTTTATAGTTCTACAGCATTTTCTGAATAATCTTTAGAAAACCTCCCTTCGTAGTTAGAAGGCTGCATAGTAAAGCTTCCCGTTGGAAAGGAGTAACTTGAGAAAAATGCCTGAAAGTATGACTGCACACAGTGTCTAAGCCACAGTAGAGTCCCAAAAGGTGGGGAGTGCTAGGAATATACTGTCAATGAGCCTGCAGGCAAGAACCCTAAAGTCACTGTCAGGGAGAAGTGGATTAATCTCAGAGGACTCAGAATTGTTTTCCTGTATAGAATTATCAACACTGTCATATCTAGTATGATCAACGAATTAGAAAGGGGCAAGAAGCATCCCCTCCTTTTCTCAGGGCTCTTAGGAGCAGGCCTCCAGTTATGCTTCCTTCACAGTGGGCTTCAGTTAAGGCTGCTTCAAAAGTGTGAGAGTAAAGAAACAGTCATGTCCTCCAGTTGCCTACTGGGCTGGATAATCACCAGCAGTAGTTGTTCCCTTTTTGCACTGAGGAAAGAGAAAAAGAGTATGGTTACTGAGTCTTCATTGTTGAGTGGGGCTTTTTCTTTTCTTTTTTTTTGAACAGGGTCTTGTTTGTAGTGGCAGGAATGCACTAGTACTTTAAAAGGAAATGCATCCCATCTTTCCTTCAATGGTAGGAATGGATGTGGGAGCCCTAGCTTGGGGAGCCCCCAGCTTTACTGTAGGAAGAGAAACAGATGTGGGGAGTCCTGGCTTTCCTGCAGCAGAGAAGCAGGTGCACCCCGGGCATGGTCCTCTTGCAGGACCCTGGGCACACTTTCTTCCTGGTGTTAACAGGAAGGAAGCAGGATCTGTGGAGAGCCCTGCCCAACAACAATTCAGACACTTGGACTTTTCCCAAGTTTCAGTCTGTTTGGCATTCAGAGCATGACAGAAACACCACACTAGGAACTTGAAGAGAAGCCCTGACAGACTTGTTGTATTGCTGCTTCTGTGGAGGCTTACTGGCTGCCATGTCCTTTGCCACATACTCTGTTGTGCAAATCCAGTCAAGGTGTACCTTTTTTAGGGACTACAGTACTCCTACATTTTACTGACAAGTGCTTTTCTCAGCATGTAATTTCTCTGTTACTTTTTTGTTTTTCTTTTTGTGAGACAGGTTCTCTGTAACCCAGGCTGGCCTGGAACTTACTATGAAGCTCAGGTTAGACTCAATTATAGCAATCCTTCCTCACCTTCATGAGTACTGGAATTATAGGCATGAACCCCACACCTAGATCTTCTCCTGTGATTCTTAAGTAATAGGTAAATGTTTCATAGCAAGTTAAATTATTTTTATCAGATTCTCAAGTTGTATGATTTAAAGTAGATTGTGGATAATTAATTTTATTTTAAAACTTTTATATTTATTTTAATATATGGTGGGGAAATAAATGAGCAAATGTAACCTATGTATTTTTTAAGTAATTAATTATTTTTTTATGTGTATGAATGTACTGTCTGCATGAAGGTTTGTGCACCCATGTCATGCAATACCACGGATGTCAGAAGAAGGTGTCAGATTCCCCTGGAACTGGAGTTAAAGATGGTTCTCAGCCGCCATGTGGGTGCTGGGGTTTGAACCCAGGTCCTCTGCAAGAGCAGTTAGTGCTATTAACTGCTAGGCCATCTCTCCAGCCCCCAACCTGTGTTTTTAAGCCTACTAATTTTCTAAGAAGAAATAGGGGAAGAGAGTCAACCAGTAAGTAGATTTGAAAGATATTTAATAAGTGATAACAGGTGGTGTGAGGAAGGCAAAATTACTGAAGGTGTGTGTGTGTGTGTGTGTGTGTGTGTGTGTGTGTGTGTGTGTCGCGCGCGCCACGTGAGTGCAGTGCCCAGGAAGGTCAGAGAAGGCATTGGGTCCCTTGGAGCTGGAGTTACAGGCAGTTTTGAGCCACTCAAAGTGGGTGCTGGGAATTGAACTTGGTCTCTGGAAGAGCAGTAAGCACTGCTACCTGTGGAGCCATCTCTCCAGCCCTGAAATGGTCTTTAAAAAAAGTCATGAAGTTGAAGTACTATGCCATCTTAGAAGGAGATAAGAACTTGACATATGACACATTCCCATTCAAAGATATGCCTGTCTCTTTTAAAGAGCCATTTTAAAAAGGAAGCTTACAGTAAAATTTCTTAATAGCAGTTACTTGCCTATATCGGGTCTTTGTTCCAAATTACAGCTTTTTTTCTTTCTCCTGTAGGACACTTAGGAGTCACTGTCAGCCTTTGTTCACATGGCTTGCTGCTCTTTGCTTCCTCTTTTAGCTGTGTTAAGATATAATTCACATACTCCAGGATTCACCCTTTAGAAGTATACAGATCAGTGGATTCAGGGTATCCAAAGCATTGTACAGTCCTGGCTCCAGAAGAAGCCCCTAGGCCCCTTTGCAATCGACCCTCATTTCCTCTGCTGGTGCCTGGCAGGTTTCTGTCGGTTTGCAGTTGCCTATTTAGAAAGAGATAAAAATGGAGTTATATAAAAATGGAGTGAGTGACCTTTGCGTCTTCCTTTGCTCACTCAGCATATTGTCTTCAAGGTTCCTCCATATAAAGCAGTTATCAGTACTCTTTTCTTTTTATGGCTAGATAATATTCCATTGTATGGATAGAGTACATTTTGTTAATCATTTATCAGATAATGAGCATTTGGGTGGTTTTGCTGTGCTTTAAACAAATTAAATGTATCTGGAGCATTTTCACTGGATGATTCCATAGATATGTTTCAAGAGACTTTTGAGAAGGAATTAGAGTAAGAATCCCTAATAATTGTGGATTTGATTAATCTGTATCATTAATTTCTTTTTTGTTAATAAAATATGCTCTAAAAGCTAGAGTAGGTACTGTCATTGCATAACAGAACATTTATTACCAAAATAGGAATTATTTTCACATTAGTGACTTGGGACTGAATTTCACAAATCATTGCTATTAAAATACATGTGTAGCAGCTGGGCATGGTGGCGCACGCCTTTAATCCTAGCACTCAGGAGGCAGAGGAAGGTAGATCTTGTGAGTTCAAGGCCAGCCTGGTCTACAGAGTGAATTCCAGGACAACTGGGGCTACAGGGAGACCCTGTCTTGAAAAGACCAAAATAATAATAATAATAATAATAATAATAATAATAATAAAATAAAATACATGTGTAGAAGAAATCTAACTGAAAAAACTGTCTTTGTCTATATTTTTTTCCAGTTTTTTTTTTATTTTTACTCTACTGATCCCTGTAACCCAGTTCTATTAATCCAGACCTGTTTCTTGCATGAATAGTCATAGACAATAATAAATTACATTAGATCTTCTAATAGAGTTTTAAATGCTTTGTTAATTTTCACCCTAGCATCACAGGCATCTCTAGGTGGTCTGACAAACCTTTAAATACTAGTTGGTTCTTTTCATTTATGAAGCTGTCTTAATTGAATTATAGCCACAGAAGCCTTCAACAGCTGCTGACCTTGGGCCTGTGGTGTACAGAGCTCTTTAGAATGATGGTGCTTCCCTTTTGCATGAGCTGTAGTCACCATGTTTCAAGCCTTGTCCTTAACACTAGGTCCATGGCTCTGCATTGGGGCCAAAATGGTGTGAGACTTGGGCTCTGGAGGCCCTAGAAACCATGTCTTTCTTCAGAAAGAACTGAGGTGGTTTGGTTGTTGAAAAGGCTCAGGCAGCTTGTCAGTGAGAGCTTTACTCTCCCTCTGCATAAGAGTGTGAGCCAGGAAGGCTGTGTATTTTCTGGGTTAGAAGTAGGCCTAAAGCATGGGTATACGCCTTAATTTTTTTATACTTAAACACCTTAGCACTATGTCTCAGCAACTAGTCTCCATGTCAGCATCTGGTAGTAAGAATCATTTATGAATAGTATTTCACCTTATTAGGATGCAGGAAGTGTTACATTATGACATTTTGTCATCCTAATGGTTGGTTCTAGCATTAACAGCTAGCAGGTTATAAGTGTGAAGCCTCTTGTTTGAGATGGTAATATTTTAGGTAGTAAAGTTTTATTAGATTGGAACTAAAATTTGATTTGTATTTGGTATTGTGTAAGGTTTTGTCATTCTTTAAACATAGGACCTATAAATCTAGTGTAACTTTCCTGGCTAACAGACAGCAGGTGAAGTATTTTCAGGCTGCAGATGACAGATGAAAGCTCTTTGCTTTCAGGAGTGTCAGGACTATTGTTGACTTGTTCCATGATGCCTGTCCATTCTGCTAATGGGTTTAGGATCTACTATATTATTGTGTGCTTTGAAAGCCCCTCTCCTTTTCTTTTTCTTTTGTGGTTTTGAGACAGTGTCTCAGCCTTGACTAGCCTGAGACCTGTGCTATAGCTAGGACCAGGCTCAAACTCATGACTTCCATGCCTCGGCCTCTCTTTTTTTTTTTTTTTTTTTTTTTTTGTTTTTTTTTTTTTTGTTTTTTTTTTTTTTTTTTTTTTTAAATAATTTTTATGTGTAGGACTATTGCCTGAACACATGCAAGTGTACCTGTGTAATGCCTGTGGAGGTTAGAAGAGGGCATGGGACCCTGGGGAACTGGATGGTTGTTAACTGCCATGTGGGTACTGGGAACCAAACCCCAGTCCTTTACAGGAGCAGCCAGTGCTCTTAAGCCACTGAGCCACCTCTTCAGTCCCCTGCCTTTGTCTCTTGAGTGCTAGGATTACAGGTACAGAATGCCAGGTACAGAAGATGATCTTGGGAGGCAATAGCAATTAAACAAAAATATGTATTCTTTAATTTTTTCTTTTTTACTTTTGGCTTTTTGAGACAGGGTCTCCCTGTAGGCCCAGCTGGCCTGCAACTTGCTATGTAGACCAGGCTGGTCTTGAACTCATAGAAATCTGCTGCCTTTGCTTATCAAGAGCCTGGATTAAAGGTGTGACAACCATGCCCTTGACTTTGTTTTAATAGGTGTGGCAAGGTGACAGACCCAGAGACAAACTCTTTTGAAAGATCTTTTTGAGCCAAATATGGTAGTTCATGCCTGTAATTCCAGCATTTAGGAGATGGATGCAAGAGGATGACTGGGCTGCATAGTGCTAGATTAGAGTAGATGAGATCCTGTCTCCAAACAAAGAAAGAAGACCTTAGCATTTCCAGGATCAAGAGGAGGGACCACACAAAGAGATACACCAGGTTGGAGAGGGAGGGAAGACATTCCAAGCGTCTTTGCTGGGATGGTAAGGGACATCAGATAAACAGATTTAGGATTGTTAGTTCAAATAATTGTGGAGGGTTCTGGGATAGAGGGGTAGTCTCCAGTTGGATGGTACACCTTCTCAAGTAATTTAGGGTCCAGGGAATATGGCTTTGTGTATGAGAACTAAATTGAAGTCGCAGGGGTATGGGCTGTGAAAAGTGTGTTCACTAGCATGTTGGATCTGTCTCTAAGAGTTAGCCCTGGGAGAGATAGTCTCTATAGAATTAGCAAGGCCCCAAAGATATCAAAACATTGAAAATAAAAGGCATAACCAGAGAAATGGCTCAGCAGGTAAAAACAGTAGCTGCACAAGCCTGGTGGACCCAAGCTCCATCCACGGAACCCACATAAGAAGTCAGATGTGATGGCTTGCATCTGTAATCCCAGTACCTTAAGGCAAGATGGGAGGTAGACACGGGAGAATTCCCAGAAGTCTCTCAGACCAGCTAGCTTAGAGTTCACAAAGCAGGAACAGAAACAGTGAAAGTGACCCTGCTTCAGGAAGGTGGAAGCAAGAACTGACTTCTGAAAGTTGGCCCCGTGTGCCATACGTAATAGGTGCATGCCTTCATTCACACACAGGCATACAGATAAATAATCATACATATGTTTTCCAGGAGCCCTGTGCTTATCTCAGAAGCAGTTATTTGAGGACCATTTTCTTACTGAGAGGATGACACAGTGGCTCCCCTGTGCCCCTGGAGTTTACAGTCTACCTTAGTAAATTAGGTGTATATCAAACATGACCAACCAATATTGCCAGAATGATTGGTCAGCCATAATAGAGTTCAGAAAAAAGCTAGATCAGCATGTCACAAAGCTGCACAGAGCAGTGGTTGAGAAGGTAGCCTGTAGTGACTGGCCAGTTATTAATTGTGTAATCTTGAGCAGGTTGCAGAATTTCTGTACTGTAGTTTTGATTTTATTTATTTATTTATTTATTTATTTATTATTTGGTGTTTTTGAGACAAGGTCTCCCTGTAGCCCCAGCTGTCCTGGAACTCACTCTGAAGACCAGGCTGGCCTTGAACTCACAGAGATCCACCTGCCTCTGCCTCCCAAGTGCTAGGATTAAAGATGTGCGCCACCACGCCAGGCAGTTTTTGTATTTATAAAATGAGTAGAATCATAGTACTGATGTCATAGACATATACATCATAGAGCTAAGTCAGTTTAATATATTCAGAGTGCTTAGAACAAAGCCTAGTACTAGGGAATATTCAGTGATAGCAGTTGCTAGCACTTTTCAGAGAAAAGTTTAGCAGAGTGCAAGGGAGAGTGAAATGTCCCTTTGTAGGGGTCAGGACACAGTGGCCGGAAGAGGTACTGGTAGAGCCTGGAAAATTCAGGGAGTAGGTGTTTGGTCTGATAGGTTAAGGCTGAAAAAAAATGGTTGCAAAGAGCTTCGAATACAAAAGAGCTTGCTTTTTAATGAGGAAGTTTATTCTCTGTCTCTGTCTCCATTGAATTAGTGCTTTGGGGGATCTTAGCATTCAGTGGTATGGGTTCAGAGAGAGAAAAGACTGGGGATAGGTTGTAAAAATGAGAACAGTAAGATAGCACTCACATACCCCTACACACACACACACACACACACACACACACACACACACACACACACACACAATTTTCTTGCTGGGCAGAGATGCAGTGCCCATTTCCTTCCAAGAATTCATCATCTGAGCCCAGCCCATGGATTCCCTTTGTCATTGCTGTGGCCTACGATGAGCTTCTGTTGGCTTTCCAGGTGATCTTCATCAGCAGAGGCATGTCCCAGATACTGTGGAATGTCCATGCAGTGGGGGTGCATAGAGTGGGTAGGAAAGAGCACTCGAATACAGTCCCTTGAGTCAAATCCTGATCATTCTGGCCATATATATCTAAGAATCCACCTATTTCCTGAACTATGGAATGGGATTAATAACAATAATAAGGATGGCAGAAGATAGGGAGCATGATGAATGCATTGTAGTACCTTGTACGTATCAGTTATCCATTCTTTAAGTAGAGCATATCTAACAGTTTTATTGTCTTTATTGGGTTTGGGGTTTTGTTGTTGTTCTTTGCTTTTTCTTTTTTTTTCTATTACTTTATTTTTTTTCATTTTTTAACATGAGTACAAGCATCCTTCATGTAAAACCAATTTGCAAGCAGTTGTTCTTTGCTTTTTCTTAGTGCACTTTATTTTTTAATTGACAGATTATTTGTTTCTCAGTAGTGAAGAGTTGGCTGCAAATTTGCTGTCTTTGGCAAGATGATAAGGCTGAGGGTGGGGAGTCAAACCTGCCAGGAGAGGTGTCCCTGCCACAGGCCCTCAGTGATGTCAGTGCTGTGTTTTCTTCTATGGACAGGTTTTTAATAATTTTGACACCAAAAAAATTATTTTCTAATTCTAAAATATATCAGTATCTGTCAAGGCACATCTAAGGAGAAATCAGAGGCTGCGGCTGAGTGGGTAAGCAGCCTTTCCAGCCTCTCGATTGGTCAGCCTCCACAGCAGGCACAACTTCTTGAAAATAGAGTGTAAAAGGGAAATCTCTGTACCTCTATAACTGTAATGAATCCTTCCAGGAGCCTTTTCTGAGCACTCCACTGTAATTTGATCTAAGTGGCACTCCTTACAGAGCTGAAATATGCTCTATCTCACAAGCACATAGCAATCAAAGGGATAAATTCTTTCCTATTTAAAAATAGACTGGAATCACTTCCCATCTGATCTTTGCAGCCCAGTGCTGCTGCTACTGTGAGCACACATATTAAGAACAGAGGACTGGCATCTGCTGCTTAGATGTGATCAGGATAACCAGAGAAAACACATACTGACTGTGGAAAGCTAAACTGTCCCAGTGCATCATGTTTAAGCAGAATCGGAGGTTAGGCTTGTACTGGTGGGAGAGAACCAAAATCTGTTTCTGTTTGAGTGTTCACTTTGTAGACCTCCCCACCCTGACTGGTTGTCGCATATAAATCAAGCTCCAGCTGCACTGGTCAGCTTTCCTTATCCTGGCAAATGTCTTTGAGTCAGACTTGGCCTTGGCCTCACTGAATTCATCTTCATTATAGGCATGCTTTATAATTCCCACAACATTCAAAACCTCCAGCTCTGCTTTCCCTCTTTCTTTTATTTTTGCAGATATATATCACAATAGGGCCTTTCATTCATGATTGCAAATTACATGCTTCACGAAAGCAGTAAATTTATAGAAAGGAGACTATTTAAGGCTTGAGGCCAGAGAGCACAGTTCATCTTATTTGCAGTTTGGCTTGGTGATTGGTATTTAGTTGATATCATTCCACATGTGGTAATCCTACAGAGGGCTACATATTTTTATTTATACTTAAGGGAATAAAGCAAAATCCCCTTTTCACTACATTATCTTGCATTATTTACTCAGTGATAAATGATGTTGCCTCATGGGTCTGAGTTCCACAATGAAAGACTCTATTGTACATATTCTTATATGGGCACAGTTGGAGTTACAGCTCCAGGGGGAACCTAAATTCTGAATATCCTGATACTTGTACAGTTAAGACATATAACTTTCTGCTGTCTTAACATTATACTTTTACTCAAAGAAAAAGAAAATAAAAATGAAAGAGCAAAGGCAAAAAGCTAGAAACCAAATAAAACAGGCCTACCCTAAGCTCTGAGTCAGAGTTGTGCCAGAGCTGATGATACCCCTTTGATTGGCCCTTTGCTGTTATTTTTAAATGACTCCAGCTCTAAGCATCTGTTAACTCTTTAAGGACACCAGAGAACAGCACCCTGCCTTGGAGAGATGGAAGAGTGAGCGGAAAGGAGAGCACCTCAGCTGCCTTGGGAGGTGGGAGAGTGAGCGGAAAGGGGAGCACCTCAGCTGCCTTGGGGAGACGGGAGAGTGAGGGGAAAGGGGAGCACCTCAGCTGCCTTGGGAGGTGGGAGAGTGAGCGGAAAGGGGAGCACCTCAGCTGTCTTGGGAGACGGGAGAGTGAGGGGAAAGGGGAGCACCTCAGCTGTCTTGGGAGACAGGAATGTGAGGGGAAAGGGGAGCACCTCAGCTGCCTTGGGAGATGGGAATGGGAGGGGAAAGGGGAGCACCTCAGCTGCCTTGGGGAGGCAGGAGAGTGAGCGGAAAGGGGAGCACCTCAGCTGCCTTGGGAGACGGGAGAGTGAGGGGAAAGGGGAGCACCTCAGCTGCCTTGGGAGACGGGAGAGTGAGGGGAAAGGGGAGCACCTCAGCTGCCTTGGGAGGTGGGAGAGTGAGGGGAAAGGGGAGCACCTCAGCTGCCTTGGGAGATGGGAGAGTGAGGGGAAAGGGGAGCACCTCAGCTGCCTTGGGAGACGGGAGAGTGAGGGGAAAGGGGAGCACCTCAGCTGCCTTGGGAAGTGGGAGAGCGAGGGGAAAGGGGAGCACCTCAGCTGCCTTGGGAGATGGGAATGTGAGGGGAAAGAGGAGCACCTCAGCTGCCTTGGGAGATGGGAGAGTGAGGGGAAAGGGGAGCACCTCAGCTGCCTTGGGAGACGGGAGAGTGAGGGGAAAGGGGAGCACCTCAGCTGCGTTGGCCTTGGAGAAGCAGCTCTTTACCAGGCACCTACTTAAACCAATGTTCATGAGGATTTCCTGAGGAAAGAGGAGGTAGATGTTTTTGAGGGAGCCTTAGTCTTAGATTATATTTGTTTCATAATAGGAAATTCCAATTTTGAGGAAAGTAAAAATTAGTTCAACCTTCCCTCACTCAGAATCTTGGATAATTTAATGAGGAATGGGTTACCCTCTTGGCAGGTGCCAAGAGGGAGGCCCCTCTAACAAATTAACAATATAAGATTTAAGACTAAGATATGAGGACAGAGAGATGGCTTAGCAGTTAAGAGCACTGGCTGATCTTACAGAGGACCTGGGTTTGGTTCCCAGAAGCTAAGTGGCAGCTAACAACCACCTGTAACTTCAGTTCCAGGATATCTCATGCCCTCTTCTGGCCTCCATGGGCATCACCACACTGGTATACTTTCAAACATGCAGGCAAAACAAAATAAAAATAAAAAATTTTGTAATACTAAGATATTTGAGGAGGTATGCCCCTCCATTCATCCAACACTGGAAAGGTAGGTCATTCTGCTGTCTCTGTATATGAGAAGTCACGTCCTTCTGATGGGAAATAATAGTTTCATAGGTGTTGTGCTGCCTGTCACCTGTGTCATTTCATTCTGGTTGCTTTTAGGGTGATTTTCTTTTTTGAACAGTTTGACAATGATGTCAATGATTAGGTGGCTTCCTTTGGTTGTATCATTCTTGGGCTTGTTCAGATCCTTTAAATTATATGTCTTACCCAACTCGGAAGATTTTCAACTATTTAAGTTTTAAATTTGTTCTAGCTTTTATAACCTGTCTCAAGTCTTTCCTCTCTCTAAAACCAATACTCTAATGCTAAGCTCTCTAAAGCACTTCCTACAGTTTTTTTACCACTTTTCCCTCACTTTATATGAGTGTATATGTGCATAGCTTTTGCTATTCAAAGTTTACAAATGCTAAGAAGTGCTGTGAAGATCTAATAAGAGGCGGTCTGTCAGTCAGTCATAGTACCTATGGAGAATCAAAGCTGAGTTATTGCCATACAGCCAGAAGCCATCAAAGAACAATCCCTACATTAAGTGGAGAAAGACATTCTATTCTACTTTACCAAAAGAGAGTAAAGGGAATTTAGTGTCTAGCCAAGGCTGCTTATAAGTGGGCAGAATTCCTAAGCCCTCAGACTGAGAGCATTCTGAATCTTAAGCAAGTCAAATAAAAATAAGTTTCTACTCATGCACACTAAATGAACATCAAAAGAAAAAAGTAGTCACATATCAAGAAAGACACACCAGTAACAAACATCAGCTAAAAATATATTAAAATATGGTAGAATAAAGTGTTCAGAGGGCCAAGTAGAAAGAAGTGTCAGCCTAAAAATTCTGCCCTTAGCAATCATCTGATAAGGGCATAGCATAGTAAAGGCCTCACACATGTACAGGTGTTAGAAGAATTTACTATCACAGGCTCCTCCCGAGAGAATAGTACTAAAGATATGCTCTATGCTTCTGTGGAAGTTAGGGAAGGTCATATTTTCCCACAGTGGTCACAGCAGTGTCTACCATCCCCAGTTGCTCATTTGCTGTCATCTCACCACTTCTGCATTAACAGGTAAAGTCACCCCCCTCCCTTTAAACCGGCACTGCCCTTTGATGCTTTTCTTAATGAGAATACATTAAGTTGGGGAGATGGCTCAGTGGGTAAAGCGCTTGATGCATTGAGGACCTGAGTTGGAATTCCTAGCTTCCATGTAAGAATCAGGTATGGTGTGTGTCTGTAACCCAACACTGCAGGGTAGAAACAGGTGGATCCTGTCAGGGAGTATTGGAGAGAAGGAGGGAGTGCTCAGTGGCCAACTAGCTTAGCTGAAATGGAAGTTTTAGGTTCAGTGGTAAACTGTCTCAAAAATAAAGTGGAAGGCTGGAGGATGGGCCCACAGCTAAGAGCACTTGGTGTGCAATCGTAAAGATCAGACTTCAGATCCCAGGACCTAGATAACAAGCCAGGCATCCTGAAAATGCCTGTCACTCCAGTTCATGGGATCTAATGCTTTCTTCTGGTCTCAGTGTGTGCAGAGGCACACCCACATATACAGAGGTGTATACAGTCACATAGAAACACACAAATATAAATTAAATAAATAAATAAATAAATAAATAAATGTGGAGAGTGATAGAGGAAGGCACTTAGCATATGGCTTCTGTATGTGCATGCACAGGCAAGTACAAACTCTCTCTCCTCTCTCTCTCTCTCTCTCTCTCTCTCACACACACACACACACACACACACACACACACACAGACATGGGCACAAACTAATAGAACAGCAACAGTGATAACCATCCTGACTTTTGAGACTAGACCAGAAAAAGTCAGCATCCTTATTAGTTCTTTGGAATACTTGTTCTGGGGGCCACCAGCTGCTATATAGTAGACTCCCATGTGAGAGAGGTGTTCTATAGCCATCCTGGTCTTTGGACCTTCCAGACAAGTCCATTCTCTTCTGAGTACCACTAGTAGTACTAGATACAGAAGAATGGCCTTGCAGTGTGCTATGCAAATTCCTAATCTGCAGAATAAAATGAATGGTTGCTGCTTGAAGCCACAAAGTTAATTTGTCATGCCAACTAGAACAACATTAAATGCAAAAGGAAGGCGTGGGATGTATGAGTCAGTTGTTTTAAGGAAGCAGGTGGGTGAACATACTTGTTCAAATAAATATTGACCTGAAAATATTGAATGGGGGCTATCAAAAGCAATTTGATACTGATATATCAGCAACAATGGTAAGGCAGCTGGTGTAGAGGGAGGAAGCAGAGGAACAGATGATTGAGCTTTCTACAAGCCTTATATATTTTTTTGAAGGCTGCTGGAGATTGACTTTAATTAGATGCTTTAAAGAAAGGAAATAGATTGTATAACTTATGAAATAGTAGAGGGGAAGGCAAGAATGCAGAAAAGAATCCAAGAAAACCCAAAAAAGTAAAATCTTAAGAAGCAAAGAGAATCATTGTAGATAGAAATGGCAAATTAAGTTGTTTGAAACCAGTGCCAGGACAGCTGTAATTGTGATAAATGTTAAAAGTGAATTTCAGTCATTAAAAATAATTATGTTTTTAAACATCTAGCCACATTTTAAAAGGCAATGTAAACAAAACAACCCAGAACTCAGTAAAAATAAAGGGACAGAAAAGATGCACCAGGAAAAACAAAGCAAAACAACTGAAAGAGGTGTAAGAGTAGTAATATCAGGCAAAGTAGAGTTTCTAGTAATTTAGCCAGACAGAGTGTATGTATTCAATGGGAGATGTGTACCAGGAAGCTGACTCTAGCATGCTAATGATAAAACGTTGAGAACTTAACCATCTGCAAATAGAGGACTGCATCTGGATTATCAGTATTAATATGACCATGCTAGCTGTGATTAAAAGATACGCCAAATGAATGTGCAGCAACACAGCCATATTTTTCTTCTCCTTTTTTTGTTTTGTATTTCAGTGACTCTTTGTTTTTTGGTTTTTTTTGAGACAGGTCTTGACATAAGGCTCTCACGACATAAGGCTAGTTGAGAGCTTACTATATAACTCAGGCTGACTTACAATTTATGATCCTTGTGCCTCAGCCTCCTGAGTCCTGGCATAGGTATATACTACCACACCTGGCCAACTGGGAGATATTTCAAACCTACTCAGTGGAAGAAGTAAGTTGCATAGTAATGTTTATATGACACTTCCAAACACAAAGCAGTATATTTTAGTCTTATAAGTTTCTTTCTAATTCTGAAATTGTTTCATCAAATTTTACAGCACTTGGCTATATTCCTTTGATTATATACATTTGAGTATCTGAGGAATTTTGCCCAGAAACTGTCTTTCAGAAAGTAAACTGGCTGTCTTTAAAAGCATTTGCTGAATCTTAAAGAATAAGCATACCTAGATAAGAGAAAGTTGTCACCCTATGATCTAGTGATTTGTAAAATTTAAAGTATGCTATAGAATAAATATATATTCAAAAATTTCTCCTTTGGCTCCAAATTCCATATAAGAAAAAAGATGTGTCAGAAAGAGGCCTAGGTGGATCCTGAGAAGAATAAATGAGAGTCCCAGGGAGAGATGCTTATTAGGTGATAGCTTTTTAGATTGTAGGACTTATGCAAGGTAGACCTGTTCTATGTATAAGAAGATGTTAAATTCACAAATGCTTTCCTTTGTCAATTTCATGGGTATTTATCGAGAACTTACTATGTACCTGGGCACTCCACTTAACATGGTCCTGGGACCAAAGTGAATCAGGACACCCCAGGCATACATGAGGCAGCATATATAGAGGGCCACGAGAGTGACACACACTGCTCTGCAGCTTGAAAGGAGCATGGAATGGGTTTCACTGGAGGGTGGGAATGTCTCTACAGAGGCTGTTTCCAGCCATACTGAAAGGAGGAGGACAGTTTCTTTTCTGAGCCATAGCTTTGTTTATGACTTCCCTCCCCCACCTTAAGAAAAAAATTGCTATATATTAAAGCTTTTGAAGCCTTTTAATGGAGTTGCTGAGACAATCATTTAAAATACATAGCCTACTTATTTCAGAGGCTTCAGTGGTTAGCCACTGGAAAACTAACCAGTGGTTTTGATAAGATGGGGGAGGCTTTACATGTTATAGCTTATGACAGAGAATGGAAAATGTTTCAGTGAGACAAGCTGGCATTTTTAAATCGGAACACAATAATAGCCAGAAGTGCTGAAGTCAACAGACTTCTTAGAAATATGGTTACCATCTGCTGAGAAAGCCTTTTAGTGTGGCCACAGACACGCGCTTGTGACCACAGTTAGTTCAGTTTTCCCCTCACTGTGGGACCATGACCTCAACTGACGCCAGTGAGAGTTGTATACTTCCACGAAAGGAGATTTAGGTCATCCACAAATCCAGAACAAGTGGAAGATGGGTGCATAAGCAACAAGGTACAATCGGCCTACATGTTACACAGTGCTGATCTTAATCTTCTGGGGGTGGCTTTAAATATCTTCTCTCCCTTCTCCCCAAAAATGAGCCACAAGAGTAAATGATCATTGGTCGATACAACTCGAATAACAAGGTGAGGATGTGGAAGAGATTCTTTGAGCTGATATTTAATGTGTGAATTGGAATATAAATGAGATGCCCATGAAATCAAGAGTTAAAAATTGTAAGGAATGTTTAAATGGAAATGGAAAAACTTATATTCTTCATAAACAAAAGAAAAGTGGCTGACTTTCAGCAAAGTGCTTTTCCTCTCTGGGCCTTGCGGTCTTCATTTCTAAAACAAGAGATTTGGATTAAATGTGCCCAAAGAAGTTTTAAAGTTCATAAAAATAAAGAAAAATTAAAATGGGCACCAGAAGGCTGGAGATATAGTCAGTGGTAGAATGTGTTTAAGGTCTGGGTTTGATTCCTAGAACTGTCTACATAAATAAGTAGACAACAGGGCCAAATGTAGTTTATTTATAAAGATGGCATCCCCCAGGGTGTTCCAAATATTGGAAACAGGATGGAATTTTTGAGAAAGAGAAAATGTTGGCAAGAGAAAAATACCAATGAAACAAGGATCTAAGTGCAGTAGGTGGAAGGGATGGTTTGGGGGTGAGATTCTTCCTCCTTCTTTCTTCCACTGCTTTCCTATGACCATACTTCCTCTAAGGAAGACGGGGTGACCTAGTCTGACATACTTGGCATACTCTGCTCAGCTCCCTTTTGCCCTGGAGAGCAGCATGTATGACCACAGAGCATTCTCTACTCTTCCAGACTTTCAGTCTTATCTGGGCAGGCCACCATCTCTTTGGGAGCTTTGGCCTTTTCCAGCATTCCCAAATGCCCACATGAGTCATTTGAGATTCATTTTCCGGATACCTTTGACCCTTGGGAAACCACACACTCCACTTTAGCTTTAATCTATAAGAATGGCTCTCTCACAGGCTGGAGAGATGGCCTAGTGGTTAAGAGCGCTGACTGCTCTTGCAGAGGACTCGGGTTCGATCCCCAGCACCCACATGGCAGCTGAGAACCGTCTTTAACTCTAGTTCCAGGGGAATCTGACACCCTCTTCTGACCTCCGCCGCATTGCACAACACGGTACACAAACTTACATGCAGACAGTCAGACATACACACACACACACACACACACACACACACACACACACGGTCAGGGGCAGAGAGACAGAGACAGATGGACACAGAAACACTAGCAGTGCTAAACTACCACATTTGAAGAAAAATCATTAAATAAAAGCATTCATTAGCTAACTCTAATAGACTCATTTATTTCTGAAAATGTGAATAATTTAAGAATACATTACATTCTGTGGAACAATTTTTATCACTTGTTTCCATGGTGGCAAAGAAAAATGCTGGGCATTAGAGCCCTGTCCTGTCAAAGTGGTTATCAAAAACCTGTGTTATCAAAACCAGTAGTTAGCTTTCAGTAGCTAACCACTTGCTGCTTCTAAAATGCATACTATGAGGTACTGTTTGTTTTTGTTTTTATAAGTAGGATCTATGTTGCCCAGTCTGGCCCCAAGCTCCTGCCTCAGCTCCCTGAATAGCCAGCACTACCAGTGCATACAACCACACCCAGCTGGGTGTGTACTTGACACGCTTGTGTGCTTGTCAATGGGCTGGCAATCCTTTAGTTTTCTTCAGTAAACTCTCTGATACTTTCCACAGAGCCCATGTGATCTTCCCTTCTAACTGCAGTCCTATGCCTGCTGACTCACTTTCAGTTAATTATTTGAACCCCTACTTTAGTGAGATGATTTTCAATGTCTAAAACTCAGTACTACCTCCAAGTTCCTCGAGATAGTTGTAACTATTGCCTCTTGCTAAGCCAAAAGGAACAATATTCCTTCTCAACAGAATAAATCCCATCTCTGAATCCCAACTTTTGGGGGCTTAAATGAGAAAACAGTACTGTTCTTTCCCATCAAAATGTCGTCTCTCTGTCTCTGTCTCTGTCTCTGTCTCTCTGCCCCAGACCCTGTGTGTGTGTGTGTGTGTGTGTGTGTGTGTGTGTGTGTACCAGGGGATGGACCTATACCTAAAAGCATTTGGGAAACACAAATTTGAGTCAACAGACCTTGAAAACACAGAGGAGATAACGTAAGGAAGTGGGTTAGGGAGATGAATCTGAGACAAGATGGGAGAGAGGGTCTGAATATGATCAAAATATCTTGTATGAAACTCTTAGAGAATCAGTAAAAAATATTATTTTGCTAAAAATTTTTCTTCCTTTTTTTTTTTTTTTAAAGCTTATTGATCCCTGTCGTGATGGCTCATGTCTGTGGTTCCAGGACTCAGAAAACAGAGGCAGGAGGATTGCTGTGAGTTTGAGGCTAGCCTGGACTACAGAGAAATTTCAGTGTGTGGCTACGATGTGTGTATAACCCTGTCTCAAAAACTAAAACATTTAAAAAGCCCAGTCAACCAAATACCATATGTTAACTTCTTTAGATACAATTAGATAAAGTGGTGTTTGTTTGTTTTCGGTTTTTGTTTTTTTGTTTTTTTTTTTGTCTTTTTGAGACAGGGTCTCCCTGTAGCCCGTGTCCTGGAACTCGCTCTGTAGACCAGGCTGGCCTTGAACTCACGGAGATCCACCTGCCTCTGCCTCCCGAGTGCTAGGATTAAAGGCATGCACTACGATGCCTGGCTGAATAAAGTTTTAACATCACTTTCTCACTAGTAGATACAGTTGATAGCTGTATCATTAAATAGTAAGTTCAGTTGTCATCCTGCAGAAAGTAATATACCCTAGTTTATCCTCTGTACCCATAGACTGTTCTAGAACCAAGAGAAATTCCAGATTCTTCATAAGAATTCTCAGACTGTTCTTTGTATACTGATTTCTCTTTATTCCTTTTGTGTTCAGATTTATTACCAAGCCAGGCCTGTGGCCCATACCTGCAATCCCAGCATTCAGTAGACAAAGGCAGGATGTTCCCTGCAAGTCTGAGGTACTTGAGCTAAGGTTAGAGAGATGGCATGGTGGGAGAATAGGAATATGCAAGTGGATATGGGAGGTAAAAGGCAGGAGCAGTCCAGGATGTGAAGGGAAAGAGCCAGGCAGAGGACAGGGAGGTCGGGCAGGCTGCTTTCAGGAGACCTTAGCAGGCCTTTAGTTGAAGGGCAGATAACAGGCAACGTCATCCTGTGGGAAGCTTTTTTTTTTTTTTTTTTTGGTGTTTTGTTGGGACAGGGTCTCCCTGTAGCCCCAGCTGTCCTGGAACTTACTATGTAGATCAGGCTGGCCTTGAACTCACAAAGATCCGCCTGCCTCTGCCTCCTGAGTGCTGGGATGAAAGATGTGCATCACCACAAGCTGCATGAGGCCTCACTTTTTAAGGTTAGGTGAGATTCTGATGAGTAAATCATGTGGAGAGGAAGAAACTAAAAATTCAATGTAGGGGGCTGGAGGGATGGCCTAGTGGTTAAGAGCGCCGACCACTCTTCCAGAGGACCCTGGTTTGATCCCCAGCACCCACATGGCAGTTGAGAACCATCTGTAACTCCAATTCCAGGAGAACTCCAGTTCCAGGGGAATCCAAGACCCTCTTCTGACCTCCACAGCATTGCACGACACAGGTGCACAGACCTACATGCAGACAGTACATTCATACACATAAAAAAAATTCAATTTGGGTATTTTACTGGAAGGATATTCTAGAAGGAAAGGGGCTCTTAAAATCTAGTAGGGAGCAGATGAGCTCAGAAGGAAGCGAGGGGAGTTCAGGAGAGTGCAGGGGCTGGTCTGCATGAGAAGCCAAGCAGATGATGTTTGTAGTTGATAAAGGAGCTCCTTCTGGTATTTAAAGATACAAAAGTACTTAAAATACTCTGTCATCATTTTAATTTCTTTTCTTCTGCCATTTGTTTTTCATTTTTGGTAAAAGAATTTAAAAAACCAGCATATGCTAAAAGGAATCAGGCACACATTAGGGACTGAAATAATTCAAATAATTTTTCTTTGTGTTGTATTGCTATTATAAAACAAGAATACATTTGATTCAGAACTTTTATGAAGAACTTGTACATTTTATTATAACATCTGTTTCTACGTTTTAATTTCTCTCCTTCTTTTATAGGTATTTGCATACTTTTTTCAAATAAGAAGACCTTTTGTTTGCCACAAGAAAGCTATTATCCAGAATGTTAATGGGTTTTCAGCTATTAAGATGTAATGATATACCTTGAGTATTTAACTATAAATTTGAAAAATCTCCATGAGCAATCTCAAAGGAATACTTAGAATGCACTCCTGGTAAATTGGCTCATTTTCCCGTAATTTACTGGAAGTGCTGATATGAGAGCAGTCCTGATGTGAAAAGCATTAATCCCTGGAGTTACATTGTGTGTATTAAATTATTACTCTCAAAGAATAAAAATGTATAAGGCCATTTAGCCCTCATTCACACTTGTTACTTAGAACCACAGTAGAAAAACAATCACTTATTTTTTGATGCACAAAATTAGAAGTGATATTTAATATCTTTTAAAATAAAAGGCACAGTAATAATTACAGTTTTGCATAACAATTGCTCTGCTCTTTTCCAAAACAAGGACTATTCTAGTTAGTTGCATGATTCTTCTGCCTTTTGTAGAGGCCCCATTTCATACCACTGGTAATTGAAATATTTGTAGAAACCCATAATGTAGCTTTCTTTCATGTCAGTCAAAAAGATTAGTCTGCCTTCTAGCCATGAGCATACTGCATTTCGGCATCGCTAAGTATGATAGCTTGCAGGAGCTGCAATTGCAGAAATGTTTAGGGTCTTATGTGGAATTTTATCTAATCTCATTTTTTTCTTTGCCAGAAGACTGAAAGATGTGGAGACAGAACTTGTGATGGCAGGTACTTATTTTTGGTAAGCAGCTGGTTTGTGATTCTGGAGGATTAAAGCAGACAGGAAGCTCTAACTGAGATTTCAGCAAAGCTGTGTACCTGCAGACTCCACAATGGATGGCAGGCTGGATCCTTCCCGAGACGATCTGCCTCTCCTGGCCAACACTAGCCACATGCTCGTGAAACACTACGTGTTGGATTTAGATGTGGATTTTGGAAGTCAAGTCTTTGAGGGGACCATAGTACTTTTCTTGGAGGATGGAAACAGATTAAAAAAAGAAACGAGTTCCACCAAAAAAGCTTTCCAGTTGAAATCAGAGGAAGCCTGCAACCTGGGGACACCTGAACCCTGCCATGTTCATTTGAGAGAGCCAAGGACCTTCTCATCTAAGATGGGATATAATGAATTTGCAGTGTGTGGTAAAGGCGCTGAAGATGCTTTTGATAACGATGGTAACCATGACTACCAGGAGCTGGTTTCTGAGATGTCTGGCTCAAAGTATAGCTGTGACAAGGGGAATCATGGGAGAGAAGATTTTTTGCTAGTGTTAGACTGCTGTGACTTATCTGTTTTAAAGGTCGAGGAGGTGGATGTTGCTGCCGTGCCAGGTATTGAAAAATTTACAAGGTCTCCCAAGCTCGCAGTTATTTCTGAAGAGCTCAGAAATGAGATTGTTCATGAACTTGTGACTCTGCCTGCAGAGTGTTGGAGGGAGCAGTTGGACTGTTACGCTCTCTGCAGCCAGGCTCCTAGCTGTGGGGAACTCTTCTTTGACACTGACTCTTGGAGCTTACAGATCAGGAAGATGGGGGTTCAGACAGCTGCTGACTTCCCTCATGCCATCAGGATATGGTACAAAACCAAATCTGAGGGGCAGTCAGTTACTTGGACCTCAGACCAGAGTGGCAGGTAGGTTATCCAAGTGCTCTTCTAACCCCTAATCCCATGCGCTTCAGGGAGGCTCTTTAACAAGAGACTAAGTCTGTGGAGATGCTCCTGTTTATTATGTGGCCTTGCCCAGGTAGCCTCAGATCCACAGAGAGCAGGTAAATTCCCAGGCATGCTGAAGCTTTAATAGGATTACATCCTTAAGTAAGGATGAAAGGATTATTTGATTCTATGCTAGTATTTCTGAGTTAGGAGATTGAAAAGCTAGCTTAATGATGAAATCCTAAGCCTGGCACCTGGCCGAGATCACTTCTAGTGCTGTTGATGGAAGTGGTATATTTCTGAGAATTTTCTTAAAATCCTTTCAGGCCCGACTGCTGTAAGGTCCCAGTGTGAAGCTAGTCACAGTGCTTTCAAATAGACCAGCCATGCTGTGTGACTCTCTTACTGTAGCTGACTCTCTGTAGCTGACAAATGAGGACTTTGCCAGTTGTCATATGATATGAAGCCTGAAGCACGGAGAGCTGCTTCTGAGGAGTAAAGCAGGTAGTCAGGCTGAGGCTGCACACCAGTGTCTTAGGGCCCAACTCTTGGGATCTGGTACCAGGAAGAATCCTGCCTTTTAGTGTGGGGGGAGTTGATGAGCCGTTGTTTTCACAGGACACAGTTACTTACCTGTGTCTTGTTGACTTTCCTTAAGTATATGTCCAGATATTTTTTAGAATATGAGAATTTGTAAATAAGGCTTTTTTAGTCCCTCACTATTATACCTATTTCCTTATGTTAATGGCCCTGGGAATCGATGTGATAAATCATTGCAGAGCCTGGATTGAAGACTGCTGACCCTTGGTAGCCACCTTTGAGTGCTTTCTCTTAGAACATTGTCCCCCTCTGATGGAAGTGGCATCTCTGGCAGTTCCTTACCCCCCCACCCAAAAAAAAGCCTTTTAGATTTGTTTTGAAAGTGCCACCTTGACTTTGAGGTCTAATTATCCCATCTGCCTCTAATCTTACCTCTTGCTCTGATTTCCAGTCCTCTCACAGTGGGTTCACTTCCTGCCTTGTTTCTGCTAGAGTCTGAGGAAGCCTTTGGGAAATTGCAGGGTTGGTACAGTTACATTAGTACAGAAAAGCTCAGTGACTTATTTATAGAATAACTTTTGGGGTGTTCTTTGGAGATTGTGAAAGAGAAAAAAAGCAGGTGTTGTTATTTCATATTCAATTTTTTTAATTATTGAAGATTTTCAATAAGGTCATTGGATATTTAACTAGGAAGTTATGATTTTTATACTTATGGATATTTCACTTGAACTAGAATGGGGAAGAAGGAGCGATTGACAGTATTGGGAGACATTAATGACCTCACACACGGTTTTCTGTCGTAAGTACTTATTACAAAGACAGATACTAGACTCAAGTCAAATTACATGAAGTTGTATTGAATGGAGATGACTATACACAAATGCTGGCTTCCATTAAGGAAGGTTGACATGGGGAATTTGCTCTGGTCTCCTTTGCAAATAGTTCAGTAAATACATGATAACAGCAGGCACCTGCACTGTGTTCCAGCTTATTAGTGTTATTCATGCAGTCTGAAGCATTGATTTAAAAAAGGAAGAATTGGGCTGGAGAGATGGCCTAGCAGTTAAGAGCGCCGACCACTCTTACAGAGGACCCAGGTTCGATCCCCAGCACGCACATGGCAGCTGAGAACCATCTGAAACTCCAATTCCAGGAGAACTCCAGTTCCAAGGGAATCCAATACCCTCTTCTGACCTCCGTGGCATTGCACAACATGGGTGCACAGACCTACATGCAGATAGTACATTTATACACATACAGAAATAAAAAAAAAATTCAAAAAAAGGAAGACTTACAAAGATGGTTTTTCTTTCATTTGTGATTTGTGTGTGTGTGTGTGTGTGTGTGTGTGTGTGTGTGTGTGTGTGATTTGTTACAGTCAAAACCTTCCATTTGGCCACAAATCTCTCTAAAATCTTTTAACATTTTAATTGAATTTTTGTGATTTTCATACAATATAATTTAGTTCCCGTCCATCTGATTCTCCCCTTTTCGCACCCCTGCCCAATTTAATATACTCTTTTTTTTTTTTTTTTTGGTCTTTTTTGAGACAGAGTCTCCCTGTAGCCCCAGCTGTCTTGGAACTCACTCTGTAGACCAGGCTGGTTTTGAACTCACAAAGATCTGCCTGCCTCTGCCTCCCAAGTGCTAGGATTAAAGGCGTGTGCCACCACGCCCGGCCCCAATTTAATATACTCTTATTACACACACACACACACACACACACACACACACACACACACACAGCCTATAGAGTCTAATTTATATCCCCAAATGTCCTTCAGTGTGAGTCCATCCAGTGGAGTCTGGTTAACCTACCAAGAGTCTCATCCTTGAAAGAGACTGTTTCTCCCCCTCCCAGCAGCCATTAGTTACCAGGTGTTCTTTAGATTTTTTTCTTTTTTTTTATACACACTTCCCCATGTCTATGCTGGGATTTTTGTCTCATTGGAGTTGTGCATGCTGTCACCATTGCTGTGACTTCCTATGAGTAACTGACCAGCAGTCTGGAAAACTCCATGTCCTAATGGTCATCCAACCACATCTGGCTCTTGCAATTTTTCTGCCCCCTCTTCTGTAATGATCCCTGAGCCTTGAGAGGCAGAAGTTTAATATAGGTGTCCTATTCAGGGATAAGCACTCTGCAGCCTCTTCTTGTTTACACATTGGCTAGTGTAGAGAGAAGCAGTAATCTGCAGTATAACAATAAGTCATTGGAGGTCAGTTTAATACAATAGCTATTAGGCTGTCTCCTATGTCCTCTGACCTGTGTGGCTTCAGGTTACCAAGCCAGATATCCATTGTCGGGTATAGGCTCCACCTTATGAAGTAGACCTTAAATCCAATTAGAGAGTGTTTGGTTACTCTCATAATATTCATGCCATTATTTCACTGATAACTGTCTTGCCAGGCTACTTGTTGTGGTGGTGCACAGAATTCACAGCTGGATAAGGCTGATGATTATTTTTTCCTTCTGGTAGCATGCATGACACCCACCATCTAGCACTATGAAAGCTAGGTAGTAGGGATGAGGCTCTGGTCAGCACCAGCTTGGTTTCTCCTTGTTTGTTCTACAGCTCCTGTATGTAGTGTCTTCAGTAACACGGTCTTAGCATCACGTTCTTGTGGGTGACCAAGAGCAGGGGCAGTGCCAGTATTGTTTGATGTTCCATGGGACTCCTTGGCAACAGCTCCTAGAAGGAGTCCATTTCTGGCACTGAGGGTTTGTTTTGCTTTGTTTTGTTTTGTTTCATTACCCTGTGATGTCTAGAAGGGGGAGTGCCCCTGTTATAGGGTAACTCCTTTTAATCTCTTTATAATGTGTATGTATATAATTTAAGAAGCTTTTATAATGGTATGTTTTTATATGGCTTTTTCTAAAGGTCTTTAGTGTTAGTTATCCCTCATTATGAGTCTTACAATGTAGCCTCAGCTGGCCTGAAACTCAATCTGTACACCAGGCTGACCTTGATTTCACAGAGATCCACCTGCCTCTGCCTCCTGAGTGCTAGGATTAAAGGCATAGAGCGCCATGCCTGGCTCCCTTTAACTTCTTCCATGTGCCTAAAGGTGTGTCTAGAAACGAGTATGGTGGCTTCATGCCTGCAATCCTAGCATTCAGGCAGAGAACTGCCAAAAGTTCAAGGCCATATTTAGTTACAGAGTAAGAATCTGGCAGTTCAAGTAAATAAAATAAATAAATAAACAAATCTAAGTATGTTGAAGAAAGTGTTTGGATACTTCAAGAACTTTGAGTGAAGATTCCACATTGCTGACAAAAATAATTCTTTTTAAATATTTTATTTATTGGTATTTTATGTGTACAAGTGTATTCTGTACATGTGTGTAAGTGTGTCATGCAGTGACCTGTGTCATGCAGTGCCCATGAAGGTAAGAAGAGAGCATTGGACCCCCTGGAACTGGAGTTACTGGTAGTTGTCAGGAAGTGAACTCAGGGCCTCTGCAAGAGTAGCCAGTGCTCTTAACTGCTGAGTCATCTCTCCAGCCCCTGGTCAAAATAATTCTTTAGTGATGTAGGTGAAAAAAATTGTCAGGATTATGGTACTTTGTAAATATGATTTTGTGAAAATACAAAATTTCACAAATGTTTGAAAAATGTAGAGTCCACATGTATGAAAATGCTATAGTTGAGATGTACTTACTTGAGTGCTAGAATGCTGCTAGTATATTTACCACATATGTCATGCCTGAGATAATTTTTATTTTCATTTACAGATAATTGAGTAAGGTGACAGGGTGCTCCTGAAAGAATTTGGGACTCATTGTGAAAAGGAACAACTTTGCTTACTTTTGATCTCTACTGTATTACAAACTATATATGTGAAGTTTGCAAGCACATTTTAAAATGGGTGAATTATAGTATTTAAAACCTTAGATAAAAACTTGGAAAAGTTTCTAAATTGGAATCTTTTAGGTTCTATTGGCTTCACTCCATCCCATCCTCACTCTACCACAGTGAAAAATATAGCTGAAATTATTTTATTGGGTAATAAGTAAATATTTAGGAGGGCAGAGGATCCCAGGATGGAATGTAAAATGTGACATGACTGTGCTACAGATGTGTAAATCAGCTTATCTAGAGTTTCTCCTTTAAAGATCAGCTCTCCCTCACCAGCAGTAACCAGCTGCAGTAGTTCTTCTGCTAGCCTTGGGGCCTGCTGCCCATTCTCAAGTGTGCATCTTTCCTGATGACTCTCCACTGTATATATTGAGGCAGAGTCTCTTAAGTCTGAAGGTTGCTCACTAGCCAGCTAGTCCTGGGGATCTTGTCTCTGCTTACAGAGTACTGAGATTACAGGTGGGCCCCATTTATGTGGGTGCTGGGTGCTGTACAAGTGCTTGTACAGCAAGTGCTTTGACCACTGAGCTATCTTCATAGCCTCTGTTTTTTTTTTTTTGTTTTTTTTTTGTTTTTTTTTTTTGTGCTAGGGTTCAAACCCAGGGTCTGGTACATGCTGGATAAATGTTCTACCACTGAGCCATACTCCCATCTACCACTAAGTAACTCTAGAAATGAGTAGAGTCTATAAGACTATAGGTAAAGAAACTGTGTGTAAGACCATAGTGTAGGAGATGAAATCGTTGTCAAGGAGGTGCAGGTTAACAATTATGATACTGTTCTCTCTGAGTGCTGGAACTGGGTAACTAAGTAAATGGATAGTGATGTTGCAAACCAGCATTCTCTCTGCTGAAGTGGGAGGTTACATACAAGGGGAAGCCATTAGAGTGCAGCAGAAGCCTGATACAGATGACTGTATATAGAAATGACTATGGGATCCTAAGGATTAGTGTTTAAGCAATATATATATATATATATATATATATATATATATATATCTTAAAAATATTATTCAGTTTAATATTGCATATTTTTTAATATTGCATATTAGTATATACAAAATGAAAAATATTTTCTCAAAAGAGCTGGAAATTTTGCTCTGGCCAGATTGGCCATTAGAGTGACATTTTTACAGGCTGTTGTATTCCTGACACAACCTCATTAGCCCAGAGATCATGGAACCAAAAAAATCATTAGTTTTATGTGTTTTGGAAGTTATTGTCCATTCAAGCCAGAGCTTAAGAATGCCATCTAGAATGCTATTACTGAGTTATATCCTAGCTCTCTTTATAAATGAAAGTTTAAGTTAGTGTGTGTGTGTGTGTGTGTGTGT
>VZQC01011776.1:195341-223303 GCA_009823505.1 Rhizomys pruinosus | reverse complement strand
CCTGGCATGTGGGTTTCCCTTTTTTTTTTTTTTTTTGCCTGGTTTCTGATTCAAATCACAAATGTCTTTTCATTGTGTTGAAGGCTTGCGTTGCTTGCTTCCTTCAGATGCCCCTTTTTTCCCCCCTCCTTGTTTATGGAGTGTTGACTTGTCTAGGTTTCAGGCTTTCAATTTTGTTTATATATTGGATATTGGAAGTCTAAGTCACTCTTCCCTTCCTGTTCTGAAGGCTCTCCAAAAAAAAATCCACTTGGATACTCTCTTAACTCTGTCCTCAATTCCAGTTGGCAGTGATTGGGGGGGTGGTGATGCCTGACCCTTAACTCTGTCCTCAATTCCAGTTGGCAGTGATTGGGGCGGGGGATGCCTGACCTAGCCTGTGCCCCAGTACCTGTCTGGAGCAGCACCGGCCTCTTACCTGTGCTCCAGGTGGTCTTAGCAAGCAAGGCTCAAACCTGAGCCCCTGACACACGAGCTCACTATGGCGCCAGAGCCGGCTGCAAGTGGGAAGGGCGACCCCGCCTGGACAGCCAACCCTACAAGGGTTTAGGGCTTAGACCCAAGCACACAGGCCAACACGACCGCTGCCACAATCCAGCAAATCAACCATCCAGCAACCCAAGAGTCAAACCACTCCAAGCTCCACCTGTCTGGAGTGGCACCATGCTCTTACCTGTGCTCCAGGTGGTCTTAGCAAGCAAGGCCCGAACCTGAGCCCCCGACACACGAGCTCACTATTGATGGCTAGTTCTAACTGTTAACTTGATACCACCTAGACTCATCTGAGAAGGAAGCATTAAGGAAGGGTTCCTAGATCAGGGAGGCTTGTGGAAAGTTTGTGTGGGATTGTCTTAACTGATAAGGGAAGACCCAGTCTGGAAATTGGTCACACCAGTCTCCTGTTTGGAACCCCGGACTGTAAGAACAGAGCTGGGTCGCTGAGTACTAGCTGAGTACTTTTTCTCTGCTCTTGGAAGTGATATGGGTCTTTGAGTTCCTTCCCCTCAGTGATGGACCATAACCTGGAATTTTAAGCCAGATAAACCCTTTCTCATTTGCTTTTTGTCAGGATATTTTTATCACAGGAAGAGAAATGAAACTAGGATAGAAAGAAAAGAAACATTCAAATGTCAGCAGCAACTCATGAGGGTGTGGCAGAGGGACAGCTGGCTATCAGGAAGACTCCTGAGGGCCAGACTGAGAAAGAGACATAAAAGGTAGCTTTAGATGGTGACTCAGAGTATGAAGTGCATATCTGAGTCTGGGTATAGGACAGACAACTTGCCAGATGCAGGAAACATCTAAGTAAGTGTACATTTTATATCTTTGAGAATGTGGAATGTAACGCTGTACTGCTTAAGTGTGAACTACACACAATGGCCCTCTTTCAAAGAATAAATGTGGAAATAAGGGAGGACGAATAACTTTGATTCAAGAAATCCTCTCGGCAAGATGATCAAGGTCAATGTGAACGTGCTGAGTGTGTGCACTTGGCTGCTAAGGCGATAAAGTGGCATCTTTGTGATCCTTGTCCCGACAGTTCTCAGCTTCAGTCTAATCCTCATTAAAATAAATTGAACAAACCCCATTTGAGGGGTGTTTGACATAATGCCTGATAAACAAAACTGATCCCTCAGTTTTGATAAATAGTTATCAAAACTGAGGGATCAGCATAAACAAAATCTAAGCATCTGACAGTCAAGAGGAGCCTAAGGAGACCTGAAAATTGAAAGTGAAATGGGAAGGCATGTTGTGATACATGCCTGTGATCTCAGAACTCTGGAGGCTGAGGCAGGAGGATTGCAAACGAAACAAAATATAATATGGTAACTGGGTGTGGTGGCCCCCACCAGTAATCTTGTAATCTCTCCATGGCATTTTGAATTGGCGACCATCTTTCTTTCTAAAAAAAGAAAGATGGTATCTTCTAACAGGATATTCAGGAAAAACTAAGGAAATCTAAGTGAAATCTGCCCTGTGATGGTCACTAAATATGTAAGGTGATAGTAGAAAAGAAGCTAGCTTTTTAAAAATTACTTTAAAATAAATGTAAAACTTAAACTGTCCTAAAACTTAAAAATTATGACTGCAATGTGAGAAGAGGCTGACTTCTTTCTGTCCTGAAGCCCCTCTTACAGAACTGCTCTCCACTTTACCAGGTGGCATTGTTCCCTGGAAAAGCATTTTTAAAAAATCTGAAACTACGGGGGGGGGGGAGATTATTCTGTTTAGTAATTGTCAATAAATTCTCCATTTTTCTAGTTCTAAAATACGATCTCTGGAAGTCGGGCAGCCAGCTGCCTGGCAACGTGCCAGCTCTGCACCCAGATATCTCTTCTTGAGCACATCCTCAGATGCTGGGCTGTAGGTGACATTTGAGAGTGACTGACAGAGGAAACACTTACATAATGTCTGAGACAGCATGCTTCCTGGAAAGGAAGGATGTTTACTTTTTATGTTCTCTTTCTCTCTCTCTCTCTCTCTCTCTCTCTCTCTCTCTCTCTCTCTCTCTCTCTCTCTCTGTCTTAGAAATAATTTAATAAGAAGGACAGGGCCAAGAATGTGTAAAGGTTTCTTTCAAAGCTGGAAAGAAACAGGACTTAACAACTTTGTATCCTAGGTCTTCAGTATACCTAAGAAACTTTAACGGTAGAATCTGTACTTAAAGATCATGTGTTTCTTTATTTTCCTTGTATTTCTTTTAACAATAAAAGGTTATTTAAAATGAAAGCATTATCCCTGGTTATCTGTTCTCTGTTCTCTGAGAATGATGATAATAATTGGGAAAGCAGCCAGCTGATCTCAGAAACCTGGACTTAGCTGATGATGTAACTGAATAAGAGTTGAATAGAGGGAAAATTTAGCGCAGTTTAGGAAGTATATTCCAAAACTTAAATTACTTGGATTGCTCATCAAGATAAGGAAAAAAAAAAAAAAAACCCTGGGAAATATATATTGAAATTTAAATTTTTCTAAAACACTATTTTGTGTCTTTAATTTTAGACAAGACCATGATGAAGTTGGTAAAATACTACTTTTTCTATTATATTTATTTCCCAGACCAAGGAAGATGTTTACCTTGGAGTAGTTTTAGTTTAACATCAAAGGCAGATATTAAACATACTTATTCCTGCCCTGGTGAATTAGTTTCATTGCTTTATATCTCTCTATAAGAGAAAGTAATAAAATTAAGCAAAAGAACAGTATTTCTCAGGACAGATTTTGGTTCTTTTAAAAATAGTGAATACTCATGGATGCATGGACTCTGTTTTGAGCAAGTCCAACCCTCATTCTCTCAGCTCCAGTTCCTCCTGTCCCTCCACCACTTTTCCCTCCCAACTGTGTGTTCCCTCATTCGTTCTCTCTCATTCTTTCTCTCTCTTTCTTAAAATACCCACTGAGTCCACCTAGTGCTCTCTGCGTGTGCCTGGGACGAGGACCATCTATGGGAGCATGGGCAGCATCTTACGGCTGGCATCCCTGAAGAAAGCCGGCTCTCCTTCCTGAAACACTTATCAGTTGTCAAAGGTTCCTCAGCAAGGGGTAGAGATTCATGTGCCCCTCTCCCATTCACACTGGGATTTTGCTGGCTTGATCTTGTTCAGGTCTTATGCAAGTAATCACAGCTGCTGTGAGTTAAGTGTGCAGGGCTGTCATGCCCAACAAATACTGTTTCATTGCAGACATCCATTACCTCTGGCTCTTAAAATCTTTCTACTTCCTTTTTTCAGATGATCCTTGAGCCTTGAAGGGAGGGAAGTGTTATAGATATACCATTTGGACTGAGCACTCCATAGTCTCTTATTCTTTGCATCTTGACCAGTTGTGGGTATCAATATTTATCACCATCTACTGTAAGAAAGAAGCTTCCCTGATGAAACTTGAGAGATACACTAATCTGTAGGTATAAAGATAAGAACATAGGGGACAGTTTATTACTGTGTCCATTTAGCAGAATAATATTAGATTCTCCTCTAGAGCCTATGACCTAGCCAGCCACAGGTTTCTGGTCCAGTTAACAGTACTAGGAATGGGTTCCATCTTATGGCTTTAAGTCTGATCATAGACTGTTCAGTTAACCCATTGATGCTGCTATTGCACCACTGTCATATCTTGCCACATCAGTCATTGTTGCTCACAGGGTACACAACTGGGAAATACTGTTAATTATTTTTCTACCCTAGTGTCTTGCATTGAACATTCCAGCACCATAAAAGCTAGCCAGTAGGGACAGAGCTTCCAGGTCAGTACAAACTGGATTTCTCCATATCCGATGACTCAAGTGTGTGGTGTCTACAGCATCAAGTTTTAGGGGGCAACCAAGAGAAATGGCTATAGCCTGTAATATGGGGGGGGGGGACAACACTCTGTGGGACCTCAGTGACCAACAGCTCTAAAAGAGTTAACCTGTACCTGGCACTGAGGTTTTATTTGATAGCCTATGGTACCTGCGGATATCATTGTCCCCAGTTATAGGCTAACTATATTTAAATATTTTAAAAATGTGTTTATGTATTCCCAGCTCCATCTATTTACCTGAACATTTCATAACCTCATTTTTCCTTACAGTTGAATAAGAGTCCATTGTGTACATGTATCACATTTCAGTTATCTAGAGTGTTACACCTGCGCAGCAGTGTGCTTACCTCCTCGCCTACCAAACAGACTTAACCTGTGCTTGGAAGCAATAGCTGAGTTGGTGGTTTAGGCCAGTGATCAGTACCTGATACGTTTCTGAAGAAGCAGAAGATGATCACATATAATTCCTTATCTTTCCCATATTAAACTAGTTTGCAGGAGCTAGCATTTTCCCTGCATTTCACCCAACTCCCAGAGTCTGTGGTGTTGACTCTGACACCTACTTGCCCCCTCCTTGGTCAGGACCTGGAGCCCCCTGGCTGGCCTGGAGGAGGTTCCTACATCTGGCGCCAGCATGGTCTGTGACCGACCCCCCCCCCGCCCAAGCATTTATAAAACACGACCCTTCTGCAGGTGTTTGCAAGACACCACCTTTTCTGATGCAGTGTGGATCTTGCTGAGTAGGCCCCTTTGTTTTGTGTGTCTGTAGCCATGAGAGGGTGAACCTGGCCCACTGTTCGTCTGTCTTAGTTTCCCTTTCTGCCTTCATGGGTAACCTCCCTCCTCATTTTAAGGAGCCTCAGAGTGCCGCCCTTAGGGCCCCATTAGTTCTGATCCTCCTGCCATGGTTGCAAGCCTTGTGGGCTCCTTGGCAGTGGACTTTCTGCACAGAGGTGCTCTGTCTGTCATAGAAACTCCCGGGAAGGGCTAGCCCTTCCCCGTATGCTCAGTCTCCGGCCAAGGCTGAAGGAGGAGAACTCTCCTCTGCAGGTGGTCACTTGGCCTGGGATGTGGGGCTTGTGCATTGAAGGAGGTTGCCACCAAGGGAGAGGGCAGGATGGGGAGCCAGGTGGGGAGTGACAGTCCAATGATGGACATCTAGGCTTTTTCTATTTCCTAGGGATTATGAATAGAACATCAGTGGACATGGGTGATCAGGTATCTCTATAGTAGGATAAAGAGTTTTTTGGGTATATGCCTGTGCTGGATAGCTTTAGTGTCAACTTGACACACCTGGGTTGAGGGAGCCACAATTGGGGAATTGGCTCCATTGGATTGGCCTGTGGCCACATCTGAGGAGTATTGTCTTGATTGTCAAGCAGTGTGGGAGGGCCCAGCCCACAATGAGTGGTGCCACCCTGGGCAGGTTGTTGTGTACTGTATAAGAAGGCAGGCTGGGCATGAGCCAGGGGAGCAAGCCAGTGAACAGCATTCCTCCATGGCCTGTGCTTCAGCTCCTGCCTCCAGGTTCCTGCCCTGAGTTCCTGCCTTGGGCTCCCTGAGTGATGAACTGTGACCCAGGAGATGTAAGCTGAATAAACCCTTTCCTCCCCAAGTTGGTGTTGGTCAGAGTGTTTTGTCACAGCAATGGAAGACAAACTAGAACAATGCCCAAGAGTGATGACTGGGTCATATGGTAGATCTATTTCTAGCTTTTTGAGGAACCTCTGCCCCGATTTCCATAGTGCTTGCATCGTTTGCACTCCATCAGGGGTGAGTGTTGCCCTTGTCTCACATTCGCTCCAGCACTTGTCATAAATTGATCTTAACATTTCCGAGTGGGGTAAGATGAAATCTCAAAGAAGTTTAAATTTGTATTTATTTGATAGCTTAAGGAGATTGAACACTTAAATATTATTTCTTATACATTTGTTATTTCTTCTTTTTGAAGCTTTCTGTTTAGTTTCTTATCTTAATTTTTAATGGGTTGTTTGTTTTTGAGCGCCTTCTATATTCTCGATACTAACCATCTGTCAGAGGCGTAGCTGGGGAGATCGCTTCCTCACTTGAATGATGGTAGTGTTTGCTGTTCATTAGCTTTTTAGTTTTAGATTTCGGTTCTTAAAAGAACATTTCTTTTGGGCATGGTGGTGCATGCCTTGACTCTTAGCACTTGGGAGGCAGAGGCGGGCAGGCATGTGTGTGTGTGTGTGAGTTCAAGGCCAGCCTGAATTTCATGCCAGCCAGAGCTGCACTATGGGACCCTGTCTCAAAATCAAAACAAGAACAAGAATATTTGTACTATTGTTGCCTTTTCCTTCCCTTGCTTAAGAAACCAATACAGAATTCATGAGGACTAGAGCGGAAACGCCAGTTACTTCTGTGACATCACTGTATGTTTGCAAAGGAGGAATTAATGACCCCAAATTTGAGAACATGCGAAAGGGTTCATGTCGCAGAAACCCCACTGAGACACCAAGGGAGAAGAAGGACAACAGAGTGTCTTAATTTGAACAGGTAACTGAAATGACCAACCAGACAAAAAAACGAAGAACTAAACAGCCAAGCATAGCTCATGCCTGCAATCTGAGGCTAGAGGGTCCCTGCAAGTTCCAGGCTAGTCTGAGCTGTGTAGTGGTTTCCATGCCAGCCTGAGAGAAAGAGAAGAGATTCTGATCAGGAAACCACAAATTTTAAAAAATGCATTTTTAAAAAACGTATCAAGTATCAATAGAAAATAACACATGACAGTATAAGAATGAGTGTTTCCTGTTGTAAGCAACTGAAAGGTGAAAGCTGAGACATCTGAGGTACCATCTGTGGCCATGTTGCTGACAAGCCTAGCAACTCTAGAAAAGTTATTTTACACTGGGTGTGGTGGCACACGCCTTTAATCCTATCACTCAGGCAGAGGCAGGCGGATCTTTGTGAGTTCAAGGCCAGCCTGGTCTACAGAGTGAGTCCAGGACAGCTGGGGCTACAGGGAGACCCTGTCTCAAAAAGACAAAAAAAAAAAGAATGGATTAAACAGAATTGGAGACCTAAAAGCTTTAAACAGTTCTGGATAGGCTGTTTTGTTTATGACACTTAGCCGGGCCATCTGGGGCCCGTTGTTGGAAAGTCCTGATCAAGCCACACAACATATCTGGCTCTCTCACGCTCCTCACTGTCTGTCCATTTCTGATAGTCAGCTCTCCAGTCACTGAACTATGATCACCAAGCCTCTGAAAAAGACTGACTTGATGGGAAGGAGCATAACTTAGAGCCTTTCACACTAAAAATAACCTCCTTTTCTCCTGACTCTGAAAAGACTAGTATGCATAGCAGTCAACTCAGGAGAAAGAACACATGCTTCTAGTCAGGTTGACTCCTTATCTTGGAAGGTATAGTATAATGCACCCTCGCCTGTTCACTTTGTGAACACGCAGCTGTTTAACAAGAAGCTGAGCGACTGTTCTGACCAGGCTCTTCTCAGGACATAAATCCATGGACCTGCCTTTCTTTCTTTATTTTATTTTATTTATTTATTTATTTATTTATTTATTTATTTATTTATTTATTTATTTATTTGTATGAATGTACTGTCTGCATGCAGGTCTGTGCACCCGTGTCCTGCAGTGCCGTGGAGGTCAGAGAGGGTGTCGGATTCCCCTGGAACTGGAGTTCTCCTGGAATTGGAGTTTCAGATGGTTCTCGGCCGCCATGTGGGTGCTGGGGATCGAACCCAGGTCCTCTGTAAGAGCGGTTGGTGCTCTTAACCGTTAGGCCATCTCTCCAGCCCCTTATTTATTTATTTGTATGAATGTACTGTCTGCATGCAGGTCTGTGCACCCATGTCCTGCAGTGCCACGGAGGTCAGAAGAGGGTGTCAGATTCCCCTGGAACTGGAGTTCTTCTGGAATTGGAGTTTCAGACGGTTCTCAGCCGCCATGTGGATGCTGGGGATCGAACCCACGTCCTCTGCAAGAGCAGTCGGTGCTCTTAACCACTAGGCTATCTCTCCAGCCTGGACCTGCCTTTCAATGCATCTCATCCTTCTTCACCTCTGATTTTCACTGTCCTCCCATTCCCTAAACTCCTGTGCATTAGCCTGGGCTCCTGGGGAGTCCCAGGAGCATATGAGATGAGCCCTGTGAGAGAACTTTTCTTTTGTGTGCCAGAAAGAATCATTCCATGAGGAATAATGGAGTGACAAGCTTTGCATAACCTCAGGCTGGCACTGCACATCCATCCCATAAGCATTTTAACAACGTAGCAGAGGCGCAAGGCTATGCCTATCCAATAAACACAGCTCCATCTATGCAGTGATTACATATTCACATACTGCACAGCCTGTTTATAAATGCACACTGATTTCCTTCTTTGGGTGAGTCTATGAGGGCAGGGTGGTTCTCATTTGCATGCGTGTCGAGTGGGAGCAATCTTTCTCTTTTCTCTGTGAGTCACCAGTGTAGGGAATATGATTACATGACTACTACATGTACCTCATATTTACCTAGCCTCCATCTGCTGGCAAGTGCCTCACATGCCATCAGAGCATTTGTCTAGAGGTTAAAGCATTCCCTGCTGTTAAAATACAGTTACCTGTTTGATTTAGAAAGACTTTTCCTACTGCTATGTCTTGTAGATTGCTACCAACTTTTTCTTCTATCATCTTCAGAGCTTCAGGTGTCACATTGAGGTCTTTATGAGCTGGAAGTGGTGTATGCTTGTAATTCCAGTAGCTGGGAGGCTGAAGCAGGAACATTGCCACATATTCTGAAGTCAGCCAGAGCCACATAAGACCTTGTCTCAAAAAGCAATCAAGCAGGTAAGCAAGCAAGCAAGACAGTGAGTGCTTAGCACTCACTACTTATGGCAACCCCGTGAAAACATTCCAACAAGGAAGAGATTGAGTCGTACATTAGACCTCAGCATACTGGTGGGTGTGGCTTTCAGACTGATGACCCAATTTGCATTTTCAGAGTTATAGGTCTGGACAGCAAGTAGAAAGCCAAAGCACAAACACATTTTAGGCTTTCAGAGAGGAAATACCCACCACCTAAGAAGGAGGCCAGGAGTGTGGCCTTCTCCAGTGAGCAGCTGGCCCCCCTTCCTAGAGTAAGTGTGACAGAGCAAAAGACCACTCCAGGAGCACACCAGAGGGTAAAACTCAAAATTTTATTTTCCAGTACAGGGTATATAGGAAGCTTCTACCAATCAGCACAGAGAGCATCAGAGCGCATCCAGTCATTGAAAAGGTCAACCTAATCATGTAGTTCTATAGTCCTCAGCCTGCACATGCTTCTATAGACGTTTACGTGCTGTTTACCAGCTCAGTGCAGGGGGCAACTAATTACAGCGAGGAGGCTGCACGCAGCTGTTGCCAGGAAGTGTGTTATGTTGATGGTGCAGCAAGAAATTCAGCAATGTGGCTTACTAATCAGGCCCAGGAGTGACGTACACAGGGCCGCTGGGGAGATGGCCCAGCCAGTAAAGTGCTTGCTGTGAAAGCATGAGGACCTAAGCTCAGACCCCCGGCCCAGTGAGAAAAGTGTGATGCAGCAAGCAGCACACATGTGTAACCCCAGCCCTGGAAAAGAGGAGATAGGAGGATCCCTGGGGCTCGCTGACGGCCAGCCAGGCCAGCCAAATCAGTGAGCTCCAGACCAGGGAGAGACCCTGTCTAAAAAATAAGGTGGAGTTCTCCCAAGGAATGACACCCAAGATTTCCACATGCATACATGTGTACATACATGCACATAAACATGTATAAGAGGCGGCCAGGGGGCTGGAGAGATGGCCTAGCGGTTAAGATCACTGACTGCTCTTGCAGATGACCCAGGTTCGATCCCCAGCACCACATGGCGGGTGAGAACCATCTGTAAATCTCCAATTCTAGGAGACTCCAGTTCCAGGGGAATCCGACCACCTCTTCGGACCTCCGAGGCATTGCACGAACATGGGTGCACAGACCTGCATGGCAGACAGTACATTCATACACATACAGAAATAAAATTAAAAAAAAAAATATAAAAAAGAGGCGGCCAGGGAGATGGATGTGGTGACTCACACCTGTAATCCCAGGACTTGTGAAGGTGAGGCAGGAGAATTGCTGTGAGTCCAAGGGCAGCCTGGGCTACAAAGTGAGACTCTGATTCAAACCCCTTAAAAAACCACGCCCCCCCCCAAAAAAAGGGGAGAAGGTAGGTGAAGAAAATTGTGAGAACGTTGGGAGGTTGGGACGAGGGTCTCCTAGGGGCTTGGCCTGGTAACTAAGCCCGTGGGAGAGGAGGTCAGGTGGCCTGGCACAAATGGCAGAAAGATAGCAGAGAGGGTCAGATAAAAACGTAGATAAAATGTAGTGTGAGCCAGACAGCGAAGGGTGCACTACAGGATGGGGAGGGAAGGTGGGGAACGACACCGATTCAGAACCCAGACAGCGGAAGAATTTTTCTCTGTTGGTATTCTAACTGAAATTCACCTATAATATCAATATTTGCAATTTCCAAAAAATCATCATTTCTAAATTTTCTTTTTAAATGTTTTGATATTAGGTCTCATGTAGCCTAGGTTTGTCTTAAACTTGCTACGTAGCTGAAGAAGACCCGCACTGAAGGACATGTGGGGACACAACTCAGACTCTGTAGGCCGTATTAAATATTTAATAGAGAACGTTAAATTGTAGGGGAATTCAATTAAAAGCATGTGATTAATGGGCTGGAGAGATGGCTCAGTGGTTAAGAGCACTGACTGCTCTTGCAGAGGACCCAGGTTCGATTCCCAGCACCCACAAGATGGCTAAGAACCATCTTTAACCTGGGTGTGGTGGCACATGCCTTTAATCCTAGCACTCGGGAGGCAGAGGCAGGCAGGATCTCTGTGAGTTCAAGGCCAGCCTGGCTACAAGCAAGTTCCGGGCTAGCTGGGGGGCTACAAGGGAGACCCGCTCAAAAAAAAGAAAAAAAGTATATGATTAAAAAAAGAGTGTGCTAACATAAAAAAAGAATGACAAAAAGAACCTGTAAGACAAAAGCCAGCAATTTTGGTTGTCTAATCTAGTCTAGTCTAGTCTAGTCTTAGAAATGACATGGCTTCACTTCTGCTGTTGATCAAGAGATCAATCCTGTATGCTGAGGAGGTGACTGGAAGAGGGTCTAGGTGGAGGAGTGGGCCATGGAGGGAAGCAACCTAGAAGTTCCTACCCGAGGGAACTCTACCCTCTTCCCTATGCTTCAAATTACTTAGTAAATCCTAATTCTGAGAGATGGCTTAGGGGGCAGGAGAACCTGAATTCAGTCCTCAGAACAACGGTTAAAAATATCAGGCTATAGCCAGGCATGGGAGCGTACAACTTTAATCCAGAACTTGGGAGGCAGAGGCAGGCAGATCTCAAGGCAGCCTGGTCTTCATAGTGAGTTCCAGGACAGCTGGGGCTACAGGGAGACCCGGGTTCAAAATATATATCAGGCTTTACTTGTCACAACTGATCAAAGAAGATTCTTCTTTTTTTTTCAAAGAAGATTTCTTTTTGTAGCAGAGACTATTACAGAGCTCCACAACTGGATCAAACTGTTACACAGAGAGTAAAATGTCTGTAAGATGATCACCCAAAGGGACACATCTGCACTGCAACCTCTGACATCTAGGCTCAGGGAACACAGCAGAACTGGGGGTGAGGAACACTAATGCATCTCCCAGCTCTCACCAGCAAAGCCTCCTCATGCACAGAAGGGCAATTAACACAGAAAGCCACAACTGACCAAAATATAGAGAGTAAGAGACTGCAGAATATATGTCCCTAGATAGGACTTTTATATTAGATCTCACCCCCACCCCCCACAAGGGAGGCTCAGGGACCATTCAGAAAGAGGGGGCAGAAGATTGTAAGAGCCAGGGTGGTAGATGACCACAAGGAAACAGTTTTACAGGCTCTCTGGGAACTTCTCAGTGTGAACTTATAGCAATGGTGAAGCGCACGTAAGACCCATGCAGACTCAACCAGACAAAAGCCCAGCCAAGAACTGGGCCCAGGAATCCCCCAGCTTTATCAGAGAACCTATTGGCGAGCTGATCACTGCTGTTTGAGGGAGAGTTGGTCTTCTAAGGGAATGGTAGGCTAACCAGGCTTCAGTGGATGAACCTAATACCGAGGAACATCTAGGGACACAATTGACTAATAGGCCTTAACAAATATGACAGACCGTATGAAGCCCACTGGGGGTAGCTATATGGGGGTGCAAACAGGGAGGGGTCTAAATAGGCTTAAGATACATTGTGTGAAATGCACGAAAATTCAGTAAAATATATATTGAAAAGTAAATAAAAATATTTTTTAAAATGCAAAAAAAAAAATAATGCTTGGTGGTGCTCACTTGTAACCCAGCATGGCTTAGGTCCATGGAGACCAGGGTCACTGGCCAGTCAGTCTAGCCTTCATGGGCTCTAGGGTAGTAGGAGACCCCGTCTCAAACACTGTGGGTAATACCTGAAGAAAACATTGGAGCTTGTCCTATGGACTACACACATGTGCAGACATGTACCTGTGTATACAAACATGCATAACAAAGTGAAAGATAAAATCCTAATTCTGCCTCTGTAGTGTTTCTTAGATGTCACCTCTTAAGCCTGGTAGTTTCTGAGGAAGCTACGCGGATGGAGGAAGCCTTAGGGCCACACACCCAAAAGCATGGGCAGAGTGCATAATAACTTGCTGGCCTGGCCTCCCTGAGTCAGCCCTTCGTTGAAAAGGAGAACAATGCCTTGTAAGCCATTCACTGGGGAGGGATTTGTTCCCTACGTAAAGAAGGGGAGACCTGTCAAACAGTCACCTGAGCCAGTTGACGTTGAGAGCACACTTTGGGACTAGTTCTGTGTGCTTTAGGACTTGAGCCCACAATGCGGGTTCTCCCCCTACCCTCTTGTAGACCAGGAAGAGTGGCTTTAGGAGTGTTCCAGACAAGGGCTTTCATATCCCTGTCAACCTTACAAATAGGGTTAACTCCACAAGTGTATACTGGTCTGAATCAGCTTCCTGAGACTCTTGAACAAGAAAAGTTACAGGGTCCATTCTGCCTCAGTAAGAAAGAAAGCCTTCCTGTTCAGTGTCTGCCGGTATCGAGGAAACAGAAGTTACTACCTGTTAGGTATCTAGTGGGAATACCTCCCCTTTACAAACTGATTCCTTTTCTTCTTGAACCTTCCTCTAAGATGGAGGAAAAAAAGCAACAAGTTGTGTGTGTGTGTGTGTGTGTGTGTGGTGTGTTGTGTGTTGCGGTGTGTGTGTAATAGAGACAGAGAGACAGTGAGATAGCTATTTAGAGAGAGAGAAAGAGAAGAGTTAAAAGTAGAGTTTTCTGAACTGGGTTTCTCTTGCCCACGCTGGCTGAGCAATTCCCGTTACTGGTGGATCCCCCACTCCCTGCCACTAGGAAGAGTTGAGCACTAATGGTCTTCCTCATTAGGGTCTGAAAAAGCCTAACACTGGACAGTTAACCAAAGGGACCAGAGTGGAACCTCNGGATGGATGGATGAGTGGATGGATGAGTAGATGGATGAGTGGATGGATGGATGAGTGGATGGATGGATGGATGGATGGATGGTAGCCCAACCTGATGCCAACTAGGAGCATTCCTATATGCTCACCTGTTCTAGAACAAGAACAAACATTCTGTGTTAATCACTTTCTTTGTCACTATGCCAAACACCTGACAAAAAATGATTTGAAGGAGGATTTATTTTACCTCGTGCTCTGAGGGTATACAATCCACCATGGTGGGAAAGGAAAAGAGGGAGCAGCCTGTGGCTGTGGCTGCAGGAGAGTGAGTTCCTTACACACGTCACATCACAGCAGACCAAGAGACAAGAGTAGGTGGAAAGCAGTGCTGGAGTTGGAGGAAACTACTTCCTCCAACTAGGATGCACCTCCCAAATGTTCCAGAACCTCCCCAAGCAGCCTCTTCAAACAACACTTCCCTGCAGTCAGCTTTGATTCAAAATTGCAGCAGCATTTGGACCCTGGTCAGAGACTTGCAAGATAAAGAGGGCAGTGAAGAGAAGACTGTCTATACCAAGAGGTCCTGTGATGATCCCACCTCTGGCCCAGCCCCCTAAACAATTGTAGAGTAGGCAGGACCTCTCTGACTTAGGCCCATCTGGGGCCTAATCTACCTGGGCATTTTCACTATCTGATCCCTGACCAATTAACTGTGGGTTCTTAAAATGTTTTCAGATGGCAGAACACGGGTAAGAGTTGGTCCTTTTTGTAGAACACCAGGAACTCGTCATCTCTCTAATTCTAATATACAAATTATGAACAGTTCTGCAAGCAGGCAGTTCTGCAGGAGATGGATATGTGTGCAGGGCAAAAACAGAGCCATGTGCGGACAACTCCAGGGGCAAAATGGACTATTGAACTCAGCGTGCTGCTGCTCGGCATTTGATCCTTGCTCATTGTTTTATCTGAAGGGCACAGTGGCAAATAAAATAATGCAGTCATCAAAGGTTTGAGGAAATTTTATGGCAGAAAAATTTTAATTGGAAAATTCTGAATCATAGAAAGATACCTGTCCTAGTTCCCTTTCTGTTGCTGTAATAAGATACTCTGGCCAAAAGAAATTTAGAAGAGGAAAGGGTTTATTTTAGCTTCCAGTTGCAGGTCACAGTCCACCCTTGAGGGAGTTCAGGGCAGTAACTCAAGGCAGGAACCTGAAGGAAGGAACCCTGGAGGAACAGAGGAATGCGACCTGCTGGCTTGCTCACTGGCTCTTACTTAGCTTTCTTATCAGCTCAGAGATGATGTCCTCCACAGATGGGGCCTTCCTACAGCAATTCACAGTCAAGACTCTTCCACAGACATGTCCGCAGGCCAATCTGATAGCCAATTCCTCCATCAGACTTTCTTCTCAGATGACTCTAGGCTATGTCAAGTTGGCAATTAAAGTTAACTAGGAAAACCTCCACTGTTTGATTGCAATGTTCTGGGCTGCTTAGTGCATTCTTCCTCTGGGGACAAATTTGAAAGCCACTTGTTTGACATTTTCATGAGTTACAGTGACGACTAGGCAAGACAGTCAAGGTCACTCTGCATTTGGAAGGAGTCTCGCTACAAGTTTCAATGTATTCCTGGCTTCCTGAGCCTACTCAGAATCACCCAAGACCACAGCTCTTAGACCAGAGGAGATACAGTCTTGGCTTTAGAAACTTCAGTGATGTTGAGGGCCTCCCATCCCACACCATAAGTCAGGCATAGCTACAGTTTCCTCAGGACAGATCTACACTTGGAAGATGCACAGTTCCTGTCAGTTACCTACTACCTTCTCCTTTTTCCGTTTCTGTGGCTGTGATAAAATACCCTGACAAAAGCTACTTAAAAAGAGTTCACTGCCGAATGTGGTGGTGCATGCCTTTGATCTAGCAGTTGGGAGGCAGAGGCAGGCAGATCTCTGTGAGTTCAAGGCCAGCCTGGTCTACAGAATGAGTTCCAGGCCAGCTGGGATTAAAAGGGAGACCCTGTCTCAAAAAGACAAAAAAAAAAAAAAGAGTTCACCACTGGGTGTTGTGGCGCATGCCTTTGATCCTAGCACTCGGGAGGCAGAGGCAGGCAGATCTCTGTGAGTTCAAGGCCAGCCTGGTCTACAGAGCAAGTTCTAGGCCAGCTGGGGCTACAGGGAGACCCTGTCTCAAAAAAAAGAAAAAAAGTATATGATTAAAAAAAAGAGTGTGCTAACATAAAAAAAGAATGACAAAAAGAACCTGTAAGACAAAAGCCAGCAATTTTGGTTGTCTAATCTAGTCTAGTCTAGTCTAGTCTTAGAAATGACATGGCTTCACTTCTGCTGTTGATCAAGAGATCAATCCTGTATGCTGAGGAGGTGACTGGAAGAGGGTCTAGGTGGAGGAGTGGGCCATGGAGGGAAGCAACCTAGAAGTTCCTACCCGAGGGAACTCTACCCTCTTCCCTATGCTTCAAATTACTTAGTAAATCCTAATTCTGAGAGATGGCTTAGGGGGCAGGAGAACCTGAATTCAGTCCTCAGAACACACGTTAAAAAATATCAGGCTTATAGCCAGGCATGGGAGCGTACAACTTTAATCCCAGCACTTGGGAGGCAGAGGCAGGCAGATCTCAAGGCCAGCCTGGTCTTCATAGTGAGTTCCAGGACAGCTGGGGCTACAGGGAGACCCTGTCTCAAAAATATATATCAGGCTTTACTTGTCACAACTGATCAAAGAAGATTCTTCTTTTTTTTTCAAAGAAGATTTCTTTTTGTAGCAGAGACTATTACAGAGCTCCACAACTGGTTTTACACAGAGAGTAAATGTCTGTAAGATGATCACCCCAAGTGACACATCTGCACTGCAACCTCTACATCTACGGCTCAGGGAACACAGCAGAACTGGGGGTGGAGGAACACTAATGCATCTCCCAGCTCTCACCAGCAAAGCCTCCTCATGCAACAGAGGGCAATTAACACAGAAAGCCACAACTGACCAAAATATAGAGAGTAAGAGACTGCAGAATATATGTCCCTAGATAGGACTTTTATATTAGATCTCACCCCCACCCCCCACAAGGGCTCAGGGACCATTGCAGAAGAGGGGGCAGAAAGATTGTAAGAGCCAGGGTGGTAGATGACCACAAGGAAACAGTTTTACAGGCTTCTGGGAACTTGCTCATGTGAACTTATAGCAATGGTGACAGCGCACGTAAGACCCATGCAGACTCAACCCAGACAAAAGCCCAGCCAAGAACTGGGCCAGGAATCCCCAGCTTGATCAGAGAACTATTGGCAGCTGATCACTGCTGGGTGAGGGAGAGTTGGTCTTCTAAGGGAATGGTAGGCTAACCAGGCTTCAGTGGATGAACCTAATACCGAGGAACATCTAGGGACACACACTTGACTAAATAGGCCTTAACAAATATGACAGACCGTATGAAGCCCACTGGGGGTAGCTATATGGGGGTGCAAACAGGGAGGGGTCTAAATAGGCTTAAGATACATTGTGTGAAATGCACGAAAATTCAGTAAAATATATATTGAAAAGTAAATAAAAATATTTTTTAAATGCAAAAAAAAAAATAATGCTTGGTGGTGCTCACTTGTACCCCAGTGCTTAGGCCATGGAGACAGGGTCACTGGCCAGTCAGTCTAGCCTTCATGGGCTCTAGGGTAGTAGGAGACCCCGTCTCAAACACTGTGGGTAATACCTGAAGAAAACATTGGAGCTTGTCCTATGGACTACACACATGTGCAGACATGTACCTGTGTATACAAACATGCATACAAAGTGAAAGATAAAATCCTAATTCTGCCTCTGTAGTGTTTCTTAGATGTCACCTCTTAAGCCTGGTAGTTTCTGAGGAAGCTACGCGGATGGAGGAAGCCTTAGGGCCACACACCCAAAAGCATGGGCAGAGTGCATAATAACTTGCTGGCCTGGCCTCCCTGAGTCAGCCCTGCGTTGAAAAGGAGAACAATGCCTTGTAAGCCATTCACTGGGGAGGGATTTGTTCCCTACGTAAAGAAGGGGAGACCTGTCAAACAGTCACCTGAGCCAGTTGACGTTGAGAGCACACTTTGGGACTAGTTCTGTGTGCTTTAGGACTTGAGCCCACAATGCGGGTTCTCCCCCTACCCTCTTGTAGACCAGGAAGAGTGGCTTTAGGAGTGTTCCAGACAAGGGCTTTCATATCCCTGTCAACCTTACAAATAGGGTTAACTCCACAAGTGTATACTGGTCTGAATCAGCTTCCTGAGACTCTTGAACAAGAAAAGTTACAGGGTCCATTCTGCCTCAGTAAGAAAGAAAGCCTTCCTGTTCAGTGTCTGCCGGTATCGAGGAAACAGAAGTTACTACCTGTTAGGTATCTAGTGGGAATACCTCCCCTTTACAAACTGATTCCTTTTCTTCTTGAACCTTCCTCTAAGATGGAGGAAAAAAAGCAAACAAGTTGTGTGTGTGTGTGTGTGTGTGTGTGTGTGTGTGTGTGCGTGTGTGTGTGTATAGAGACAGAGAGACAGTGAGATAGCTATTTAGAGAGAGAGAAAGAGAGAGAGTTAAAAGTAGAGTTTTCTGAACTGGGTTTCTCTTGCCCACGCTGGCTGAGCAATTCCCGTTACTGGTGGATCCCCCACTCCCTGCCACTAGGAAGAGTTGAGCACTAATGGTCTTCCTCATTAGGGTCTGAAAAAGCCTAACACTGGACAGTTAACCAAAGGGACCAGAGTGGAACCTCACAATCCTTGAAATTTATGGGAAATTCAGCCTCATTTGAAAAATTTGTCTTTATTCTCACATCTATAAACTAAGATGCAGAACCAAAAAATTACTGACTGGATAAGTTGTAAAAGGTCACCTACCCCTCCCCACCCTATTTTCCATGATAGAAAGTTACTGACTGGATGAGTTATAAAAGGTCACCCACCCCGCCCCACCCCCTGCATTTTCCATATGATAGAGAGGTGAAGGGACAGGACAACCATAGCACCTATCATTTCCTAAATTGGCAAGCCAGCTAGGAGTAATGTATTTCCGGGCAACCTGCAACTTCTTGGGTAGCCAGCTGACAGTGACCTTGAGCTCTTGATTCTCCTGTCCCCACCTGCCCAGTGCTGGGATTACAGGTCTGTGCCATTATGCTTGATTTGGAAGTAATACATCCTGACTTCCTGATCCTTTCCTGCCTCGTCTCAAACCTTTGAGTTATTACACACGTGCATGCGTAGCATAGCGTGTACAACCTTGCATTTGCCCTGAGACCCACTTTCTGCTCTACTTGAGATCTCTGGCTAGCAAGGAGCTCCACTTGCCCAGCTCTTCTGTCTTCCTTCTTCCAGCTAGGTTTGATTAGCAGAAAAGCAGAGAAACTAGGCATTCCCCTCCCTGCTTTTTCTGGCACCTTCAGTTGTGACTTGCCTCTGTGGTCCCAGCTCTTCCTGAACAGTTCCATCCCCAGGTGACCCTGCTGCTGGGCCCCCAGTAACATCAGTAACAAAGGCTCCTGCAGTCTGAGGAGCCTTAGCTGCTGCCCACTGTGACTAATCTCTGGATTACCTCACTGCCCTGTGCCTGGGATCTCAGCTCTATCATTTGTACACAGTTCTCTGTATTCAGTTCTCTGCTTCTTAGGCCCTAAACTGGTTTTTCTTTTCCTTACTGGCCTGACTGGTAGAGGAGGGCCATCTCTGCCTGCCTGTTTTCTTGTACACTGTAGGGACAAATTATTGTCCAATCCTAACAGTAACAAAGTTATCTGTAAGAAGTAGTGATCATTTATGCTGTAAATCAAGCTGAATAAAGGGACAGATTTGTCTCCTGAAAAATCAAACTTGGCAACATTTTCTTTTCCCCAGATGTTCCCCTGAGAAGTCTGTCTTGTGCTTCTTCTCTGGTGTTGGGAGACCAGCTTCCTTTGACTCTACAGGTCTTTGCCATCTCAGGCCACCAGACTTAGTCATGGAAAGGGGTCTTTCTTCATTTGGGTGGGATTTATATTTTTCACTTGTAGCAGAACAAATCCTAATCCATGGTGTTGGTTTCATGCCTTGCTGTGGACTGATCTTGTTCCCTTGGCCTCCCATCACAAGCCTGGTTGTTGCGACTGTTTGTATCAACCCCTGTTCTTGGCTTCCACACAAGGATTCCCACAAGAGTTCCATTTGAAAAGGTGGTTTCCAAGGTTGGGGGTATTGCCTGCCAGCAGTGGATCTGAGACCTCCAGCTTGTTCTTCCAAGCGTTCATAATCTCTATGATCTCCAAACATATTTTCTTTTCCAGAATACTTTCCAAAAAGTTTGTAAGAATGTCTCTAAAACTTTTCTTTTGAAGGCACAAGGGCCCAAGGGGAGGGTACTACAAATTATAACTTGGCAGACAAGTTTTTAAAACTTTATAAAAAATATTTTTCTCCTTTTAAAAAAAGCATCTCTACTATTTAAGTATTGGGGGAGGATTAACCACCGCACTATTGACACAGCAGCTCCATTGCAGCTTCACTGTGCTTTGAAACCAGTCAGCTACAAAGCCCTAAATGTGTCTACTTTGAAAGCTCAATATAAGTTGCTGCCATGGTGGTGAGATAAGCAACAACTCATTTTAAAGATTTTACCCTTCTATGTCTTTGTCTTTCTTCTGCAGGCCATGTGTTTATACTATGGGGTCCCCCATAAACAACAGGGCCCTTTTTCCATGCCAGGAGCCACCAGTTGCCATGTCAACATGGCAAGCTACAGTTCGAGCAGCTGCATCTCTTGTAGTTTTAATGAGTGGAGAAAATTCTGCCAAGCCAACAGAGCTTCGGGAAGGTACTGTACATGTGTTCTTTGCTTATTTAGGTATTACACACAGGCTGGATCCAGGAACCCAATAATCAGTGTTTTTCTAAACTTTAAAGGGCTGCTTTATTAGTTATGTTGGAAATGAACATACTATAAAAAAAATCCTGCCAGAGAAAACAAACAGGGGAGGGGAAGGGTGCTGCAGAGTCCAGGCACTGGGCTGGAGACTCTTCATGCCAGAGTCATCAGTTCATAGATGGTTCCAGCAGTTGCTTTTGCCTGGTGTTCGTGGGGTAGAAGTGGGTGGTCCTGGTCAGGCAAGTGTGTCATGGAAACTATTTTGGTTGAGTTCTATGTGGTTTGAACGTGGCGTCTGTACATGGTTATTCATTATGCTAAGAGACAGCACTCACCTTAGCCAGCTCATGGAGTTATCCATTCTGCACACTGTCTGTGTTCACTGACAGTTTGAACTGAAGATATGTTATAAAGTTGGAGGCAAGACCTAATGCATCATTCAGATTTTACTTGTGAATCACACATGTAGTAATTAATTCTTCCAGTTGAGATTGTGATAAAATTTTTTAGATCTAATTTCTTGATATAATATATGATGTTTCCTCCCACATACTTATCAGAGAAACTTTAAAATATACAGAAAAGTAAAGACAACAAAATTAAATAATTTTTAGAAAAAAATCCAATTGCTTCCCCTCCACATCCCCGCCGCCCAAAAAAAACCCTGAGTAACCCCTGAGGACCAGATCCTCAACTGACCTTGAGAAAACAAAAACCTTGGTTAGTCTGGGCTAACTGTGTGGTCTTAAGCACCCAAAAGGAAAATATAACCAGAAATAAATAATCAGTAAGGCCTGAGAAATTGTACTTCAGATATAAAATTTGAGATCTTAGTACAAAGAAAAAAAGAAAAGAAAAAAAGAGAGAGCACTGTTGTTTTGCTTGTTTTCAATTCTCACTGGCAAGTGCATCGACTCCTGTGGCTGCCACTGCTTTTGCCATTCTTCAAAGACATGAGACACAGCTTTTTAACCCTCCAATATGGACTGAAGACTCATGTCTCTCCAAGAATCCTCCAGACCTTCAATGCCAGATGGGGACTGCTGAGACATCCAGCTTGTGGACTGAGCAGCTCCTGGGGTTTCAACCTCTTCAGAGTATAGACTGCCATTGTTGGTCTACCCAGGCTGTATCATGGAGACCAGTGCAGGAAGATCAAGACAGGACGCGGTGCTTACTGGACCTCATTTGGGTGACCATGGGAAGGAAAGACCGCAGTGTGGAGCACAAGGGCGAGATTGATGGTTGTTTGGGCTTGCCAAGGAGGAATCTTTAAACACTTCCTTAGGAAAACATGACATCTTTTAGCCAAAAAGAAAAGAAAATCCTCCAATTCAGGTGATGTGTGTGTGTGTGTGTGTGTATATATATATATATATATATATATGCAATACAGGTTGGAGAGAACAACAAAAGAACTGGAAAAAAAAAAACACTAAAACAGTGAAGTTCTCCCAAAAATAATAAGCTTCTGCTTTGAAAAAAATAAAATAAAACTCTGGAAAGACTCAGAAAAAGATGCAAGACATGTATGGTAGAGTGCATGAATCAGGTGGGGTGGGGCATGGAAAGGGAAATGACTCTAAATTGGATTGAGAAATGATGTATGATGTATAGGAAAAGTTTAATAACAGTAAAAAGACAAAAAAATTGCTTACATGTTGTATTTCCCCCACCAATATTTAAAATTTTCTGTGATGCTATAGTGTGCAAACAGTGTGTTCTGCATTTTGAGTCATAGTGTATATTAAACCTATTTCAAATTATTGTATATTTTAATGGAATGTTAAATGTTAGCATACTACTTTATTTCCTGACTGTATCAGAATGTACCTCACGTTCCCCTATTGGTAGATACTTTTATTGTTGACAGATATTTTTCCTGTCTAAACAAAGTTTCATTAAGTTCCCAAAGAGTCTTTTAAATGACTGAGGTACTCAGCCTGAGGCTTAGACACGCTTGGGTACTGTCACATGGTCCATGCTATTTTCCAGATTGTACCAGCTGACCCATAGGTAATTCCCAGAGTTGGTATTTGGTGGGACTGTGCTCATCGGTCAAGCCAGAGTCCCTCTTTAGCTTGCTTTCTTTGATTTTCAGTGAGCTTCATCTGTCTCTCAACCATTTTCATTTTCCTTCTGTTCTTTTACCCATTTAAAAAAATTTTTTTTTATTTTCTTTCTTTTTTTTTGGTCTTTTTGAGACAGGGTCTTAATTTTATTTCTTTTGTATGTGTATGAATGTACTGTCTGCATGTAGGTCTGTGCACCCATGTTGTGCAATGCCCTGGAAGTCAGAAGAGGGTGTCAGATTCCCCTGAAACTGGAGTTAAAGACAGTTCTCAGCCGCTATGTGGGTGCTGGGGTTCGAACCCGGGTCCTCTGTAAGAGCAGTTGGTGCTCTTAACCACTAGGCCATCTCTCCAGCCCCTCTTTTACCCATTTTTATACTGAAGATGTAGTGGAGTGACGTTTTAAAAATGTTTGTGTGGTTTTTAGTTTGAGTGATTATTTTAAAAGTAAAACACAAATCTTTTTGCCATATTTCTAAAAAGCATTTCCCCAGTTAGTATGGTATTTAATTATGTTTGATGTTTCTAATCTATAGGATCAGAGATCTAAATTTTATAGAATTAAATGTATTAGATTTCTTAGGAAGTATTTGCCCTAAATTTCATTGTTTTCTAGTTTAATTTTGTAGTTAATTCCTTACCCTGGTAGTTAACTCCTTTTTTAGAAAAGATTTTATTATTTTTATTTTATGTATATAAGTATATTGCCTGGATGTATGTGTAAGTGCACCCATGTCATGCAATGCCTTTGGCGATCAGAGGGGGTGTTGGATCCTGTATTAGTCACTTTTCTGTTGCTGTGATAAAACACCATGACCAAAGGAACTTATAAAAGGAAGAGTTTATTTGAGCTTACAATTGATGGTTCCAGGGAATTACAGCCCATTGTGGCACGAGGCATGGCGGCTGGAGCAGGAAGCTGAGGGTCACACCTCTCAAAGAGCACAGGAAGCAGAGAGAGAGCAACTGGAGACCACGAGGCTTGTTAAACTCACTAAGCCTGCCCCCAATAATGTACTTCCTCTAGCACAGCCACACCTTCCTAAGACCTCCAAAAACAGTGCCACCAACTGGAGACAAATGTCTGAATACTTACAGCCTATGGGGGACACTCATTCAAACCACACAGATCCCCTGGAACTGGAGTTAATGGGCGATTGTTAGCCACCATGTGGGTTTAGGGACCCAAACTCAGGTCCTTTGTAAGAGCAACTAGTGCTTTTAACCACTGAGTCATCTCTCCAACCTCTGTAGTTTAAACATGAGGTTTAAATATTGTCTGTTACTCCGAATAGAAAACCAGTGCTCCAAGATTATTTATTTTAAATCTGTTCTGATTGGTGATATCTTCTTTTCATAGATTTCATAGATTCATTTCACTTATGTATGTTCCAATGTTTAACAAATACTTTATTCTTAAACCAAAACCAAACAGTACATTTAACATTTTCATTTTTAAAAGTAGATTATTTATATGATTTGCAAATGAGCATGGGACATATTTGTAGTAAAGTATTTTTGTTTTTATTATTTTTATTTTGGGGGGAGCAACATCTTGTTTTATTGTAATCCATTTGAGAAAGCCTTTGCCTATGCATAAGTCTTTAAGTTGTTTGACACTTTAATATATGCATATAATGGATTTTGATCAAACTCACCCCCCTTCCCTCCCCTCCAGTTCCTCTCCTCTCTACCCCACTACTTTCCCCTCCCAACTTCCTCTGTTCTTTTTGTCTTGTTTGTTATTTGTTTTTATGTATATTTTTATTGAACTTTTGTACATTTCAAATAAAACATCTTAATCATTTTTATACCCTCTCCCCAATCCATCTCTCCATACCCCCCTATCAGATATCATGTATTTTGTCATATGTTAAGGCCTATTGAATCAAGTTAGTGTCCCTAGACGTCTCTCAGTGCAAGTTCATCCACCGAAGTCTTAACAGCCTATCTAGAGTCCCTCCCTTTAAGAAGATAAGCTCTTTCTCAGTCAGTAGTAACCAGATGCCAGTAGTTCTTGGGCCAAAATTGGGGCCTGCTTCCCATTTCCACAGTTCTGAGCTGGGTTTTTGTCTGGTTGAGTTTGCATGGGTCTGTGCATGCTGACCCCATTGCTGTAGGTTCATATGAGCAGGGTCCCAGGAGCCTGTAGGACTTTATTTCCATATGGTCATGTACCTCCTCCCCCTGGCTTTTACAGTCTTTCTGCCCCCTCTTCTGCAATGGTCCCTGAGCCCTGGGAGGGTGAGGTTTAATATAGGAGTCCTGTCCAGGGACCCACACTCTGCAGACTCTTATTCTCTATGCTGTGGCCGTTTGTGGCCTTTTTTGTTCATTGCCCTCTGTTTCATGAGGGAGCTTTGTTGATGAGAGTTGAGAGATGCATTAGTGTTCTCTCTTCCCCTTATTCCACTAATTTCCATAAGCCCTAGTTATAGAGGTTCCATTATAGATGTGTCACTTAGGGCTGGGCATCTCTATGTGCGACCAGTGTCGATCTCTGTAGTAGTCTCTCTGTTACAAAAGAAGCTTCTTTATGACTGGTGACTGGCATACTTGTCTGTAAATATAAAGATCCATATTTAGCATATACTAACACATTACATTTGTCTAGGGTTGTGACTGCCTTAGGGTTTTCTATAAGATCTATGACTTCTCCAGCCCATGTGTATTTGTCTGTGTTTATAGTACCATGCATGAATTCCCTCCCATTAAGTGGGCTTTAAGTCCAATTAGGTATCTGTTGGTCACCCCCCCCCTTTTTTTTTAATCCATGGAATCTACCTAGTGCTGCCTGTATGTGTGTGGGTATAGATCATCTGCATGGCCAGCCTCTCAGAGACTGCATCCATGAAGACCTTTCTCTCCCTTGCCCAACATCCATCAGCTGACAGTAGCTTCTCAGATAAGGGTTAAAGTCCATGAGCTCCTCCCTCATCCAGGCTGGGATTTGGGTGGCTTAATCTTATACAGATCTTGTCCAGATAATCATAGCCACTGGGCATGGTGGTGCTATAAGCTATCCTATATCACTACGGTTAATAATTTATGTCTTTTACATTGAAGTTATATGATCAGTTCTGCTCTACCCCCTGAAGAATAGGAAATTGAACAAAAGGGGAAGAAAGTTAAGCTAAGGGAAGGAATACGAGAAGGGAAGGGAAGGGAGTCTAAATCACTTGTCTGTTTTAAGTTGTTTAACTCAGTTATGTGTTAAAACAACATGAAGCTAATATCATTTTGCTGCTTTCATTAAGGGTCTGAAAAGTTTACTTGGAGACTGGAGAGATGATCAGTAGTTAATAGCTCTTGGAACTCTTGCACTGGGGTCTTTATTTGATAGCCTCCGGTGTCTGGGGGTGCTGTTGTCACCCATTATAGGATCAGTCCATTTAAACCCCTTTTATATATGTTAATGAGCCTGGTTCAATAATGGCAGGAATGTTATGAGAACAATCAAACACAATTATCAGATTTAAAGCCTGCTCCACAAGATGGAACACATTCCTAATACTGTTAATTGGACCAGAAACCTATGGCTGGCTGGATCATGGGCCCTAGTACTATTACTCTACTAACTGGACATAATAATAAGCTGCCTGTAAGTTCTTAAGTTTATATTCATAGCTGAGGTACTACCAGAAATGACAATGTAAATGCATTACATACTCATGAGTTTGGATTGCATTATGTCATTCACAGAGTAATTATAAACAAAAGTTGACTGCATATTTTATCTTGTACCCAAGTTCATATACTGAGCAAATAGAAAGAGAGAGAGGAAGAGAGAGAGACAGAGAGAGAGAGAGACAGAGACAGAGAGAGACAGAGAGAGAGAGAGAGAGAGAGAGTCACATTTGTGCTCCCCAAATGACATTTGATGTGAAAATTTCCCCTGGACCTTGGTTGATAAACCTATCAAGAACCTCACCTTTAAACATGAGGACTGAGTCTTCCCTAACACAGAGCCATTGATTGCTAATAGCTCCTCAGGAATTGTTTGTCAAATTGGATAGTTGCATTTACCTGCAAATTTCCTAATCTTATTTTTGTTTACAGCTGAATAATATCCCATTGAATATATTTTATATTTTAATTATTTAGTCATCAATTTATGGATATCTAGGCTCTTTCCATTTTCCAGGGGTTGTGAATAGAGCTGCAGTGAACATAGCTGAGAAGGTTTCTCTGTAGTAGGACATGGATAGAGTCCTTTGGGTATATGCCCAAGAGTGCTATAACTGGGTCGTATGGTAGATCTATGTCTGGCTTTTTGAGGAACATCCACACTGATTTCTGTAGTAGCTGCATCATTTTGCACTCCTATCAACAGTGAGCAGATGTTTCCCTTTCCACATATCCATGCTAGTATTTGTTTTATTATCTTAACCATCTAACCAGGATAAGATGACATCTAAAAGTAATGTTAATTTGAATTTCCCTGGTGGCTAAAGAAACTCAACATTTTAAAAATTATTTCCTGGCCATTTGCAATTTTTTTAGAGCTTTCTGTTTAGTTCCATGTCCCAAGTTTTAATTGGGTTGTTTCCTCAGTGTTATGTTTTCTGGGGTCTTTGTACATTCTAGACACTAACCCACTGTCAGACATATATTGCATTCTGTATGCTGCCTCTTCACTTGAATGATGGTGTCTTTTGCTGTATTAGCTTCATGAGGTCCCATTTATCAATTGTTGTCCTAATGCCTGCAACTACTCATGGATAGACAGAATCTCGGCTATCCCAGACTGACCTTGAACTCTCTGCCAGATCAGCTCCATTCCAACCTCAGCAGTCTTTTCTTTCTCTTTCCCACCTGTTTTAAGTTTGGTTTCTGTTGCTGTGATAAAACACTGACCAAAATCAACTCAGAGAAGAAAGGGTTTATCTTTATCTTACAATTTCTTTTCTTTTTTTTAAAATTTTATTGATGCTTTGTGCATTTCATACATCATTTTCCAATTCAGTTCAGGCACATTTCCCTTTCCCTTCCCCCCACCCCCACCCCATCCCAGATCATGCATTCTGCCATAACTGTCCTGCATCTTTCTCTCAGTTTTTTTTTTTCATTTTTTAGCTATAAGTGATAATCCATGAGTACAAGCATCCTTCATGCAAAACCTATCTGCAGGCTGTTGTGCCCAAACACCTACAGCCCCACCATCCAGTGGGGGGTGACAGGTTGTTTGTTCAATCAAGTTGATCAAATGAGTGTCCAGACTACATTGCTGTAGTTTCACCATTCACCCCAATC